>VZTY01021794.1:57060-78079 GCA_013400935.1 Turnix velox
TTTCTTTCTTTCTTTCTTTCTTTCTTTCTTTCTTTCTTTCTTTCTTTCTTTCTTTCTTTCTCTCTTTCTTTCTCTCTTTCTTTCTCTCTTTCTTTCTCTCTTTCTTTCTCACCTTCTCTTTCTTTCTCACCTTCTCTTTCTTTCCTTTTTAAATTTTTTTTCCCCTACAGACCATTCCCTTATTCTTTCACGTCACGGTCATTTGAATTCTAATCCTGTTTGCAACATACCTTGAAGCTCAGAACAGCTTCATGTCACCCACAAATATAACAAGATCCTTTCCTCTTTCACCACCCTTGTCCTGAATTAAAGTGCAAATTCCACTAGAGCCAACACAGATGCCAACATGTCCCAGCTTGATGCATCCTTCCATTTCAGCAGTAAACCTTTAGCAGCACAATTTTATGTCTAATTTTATCTGGGTCCTATTTTCCTCTCTTGCTTGTACATCAGGTAAAACAGTGCCTGGAGTCTTCTTTGGGAGGTGAGACACTGCAACAGGTTGCCCAGAGAGGTGGTGGAGGTTCCATCCCTGGAGATTTTTCCCAAAGTATGGAAAAAACACCTCAGAAGTTTCTTTTTTGGTTATGTGATGGGAGAGAGCCCACAGCAGCTCACCTGAAGGGGCAGCAGCAGAATGAGGTGGCTGGAAAGGGTCTTCAGTCACTAAGATTTCCTTAGTGGAAATAGAATGGTTTGGGTTGGAAGGGACCTTACAGATCATCTAGTTCCATCCCCCACCATGGACAGGGACATCTCCCACCAGACCAGGTTGCTCAATGCTTCATCCAGCCTGGCAAGTCCCCAAAGAGGTCCTGGATGTGGCCACTCCATGGGTCAAGAATTGGGGTACAGCACCACTTTCACCAGGAAGGTGGTTGCCCTCTAATTGAAGAAGTTGGAGAAGTCAATTATGAAGACCTTCATTAAAAAAACCTTTACACATCTGAAGGGAACTGGGTTTGTTCTCTCTGGTGACTCCAGCTCAGCTGAACCTGCTTTTGTGATGTTCTTTTTGGAAGAACAGCCTCTGAGTAACTGTTGATCTTGCTGTAGCCCTGGACACCACTTGTTTATTCAGACTTCCTTTGGGTGAGGTGACCTTCTCGTGCATCAGCAGCCAAGTTGACAGGTTTATCTCTTGCCACTGATTCCAACTTCTATTCTCCTCACAGGCAAAATCCTGTCACGAGCTGTGGGAATCTGTTTAACACCACAGTTTGTCCTCCTGAGCATCCATCATCCCTGGCTTTCTGTGAAAGCAGGCTGGAGGAGCAAGCAGAAGATAAATGTCTTTCTGGGTGAGGGAGCCTGATGTGGTCTTCCTCCACAGTTCAGGTCTCAACATGCACCAGAGCCTGCTCATTTATCATTTTGTGCTTCTGCTTTCCTCATCAGCTTGCTCTAGGCTCAGAAAGTAGAGGGAGAGAGAATCAGGAGCCTCATCTTTCCTCTCAGCTGTCTTCATTGCCTGCAGGAGGTCAAGCAGATTCACAGACTTCAGATTCTTCCTCAAAAAAGATCTGCATCCTAGCAATTTATCTCCATTACACTGAAGCATATGCCAAGGTTGGACCTTAAAGCTTACAGCCATGAGCAAGACATTGCACTCTTATACAATGAGATGAAGTTTTTTTCTCCCTCCCTTCTCCTGAGGCACTTGAGAATCAAACAAGCAAGACTGGTCCAGAGATACTGTTGGTTTGTGCTGAAGTGCACAACCTTGCCAGAAGCCACACAAACCCAATGTCCTTTCCTCTGTCAGAGATCACAGAATCATAGAATAGTTTGGGTTGGAAGGGACCTTAAAGATCATCGAGTTCCATTCCCCCTGCCATAGGCAGGGACACCTCCCACTAGATCAGGCTGCTCAGTGCCTTGTCCAGCCTGGCCTTGAACACCTCCAGAGAGGGGGCATCCACAGCCTCTCTGGGCAACCTCTTCCAGTGCTTCATCACCCTCACTGTAAAGAATTTCTTTCTTATGTCAAGTCTAAATCTACCCCCTTCCAATTTACATCCATTGATTCTAGTCCTCCCATCCAATATCATATTAAAAAGTCCTTCCCCTGCCTTAATGACCCTCCTTATGCCAACCAACAAATCCCAGTATACAGCTTAAAAACTGGCAGAGACCTCTCGGAATTGGCCTGCAGATACATAGGGTGGAGCTCAATCGTGCATGATGTGACCTCTCTGCACACCACACATGCTCCATGGCAGTCCTCTTTGTCCTTCACCTCCAGGATAAGAACCATGCTATCAATCTTTGACCACCCTGAAGCTTTTGGGCTGTTGGTGCCCTAAAGACAAACATGAGTTTGGTGCCCAAGTTATTTTTGCTTTCAAGGACTTTGGTTAAATCTGCAAGAGGGTCTCATGATCATAGAATTATAGAATGGTTTGGGTTGGAAGGGATCTTAAAGATCATCTAGTTCCAACCCTCCTGCCATGGGTAGGAACTTCTCCCACTACACCAGGTTGCTCAGTGCCTCATCCAGCCTGGCCTTAAAAACCTCCAGGGATTGAGGGGACATCCACAGCCTCTCTGGGCAACCTCTTCCAGTGTCTCACCACCTTCACAGCAAAGAACTTCTTTCTTCTAGCTAGCCTAAATCTCCCCTCTTCCAATTTGTGACCATTCCTTCTACTCCTGCCATCCTGGACCCTTTTAGGATGATGGAGCCAAGGCACTAAAAGCCCTTCCTCAAGAACAGGATGTTGCTGCTATTCATTTCTGAATCTTTTATATAGGACATGGCTGACATGGGATATATATCCTTACCTTCTAGAAGGGGAAACCAGAGCAAAGATACCTATTCATGGATCCTGAACAACTACTGGCTCATCTTCAGAAATATAGAACAGGAGTATACACCTTCAGGAATATAGAACTCATTCCCTGAGTCTTGACATATTGCACCATCCTATGGTTTGCACCATCCTGTGGTCTACCACTCTTCTGAGACAGGTTTTTAACCAAAAGTCCAGAGTATTTACCCAGGTTTCAGGCTGTTTTCATGTTTGGAAGGCTCTGAAGGGAGTCTGAACTGGATCCCATGCCTTGTGGTCATTTTTGAATTCCCCAGGAATGATCTCTGATGGCAGCATTTCTAAACATCCATGTGGACAACACTCCCATGTTCCTGCTTGTGACTGAATTCCAGGCAGTTTTCTCTCCTAAAAGCCTGTATTTCCAAAAACAACCACCTGAAGCAAACAAAGAAGAATCAAAAAGAACAAAGAAAAAATTCTCCATGTTCAAACCATCCTCCTGGCAGCCTCTCAACACCATTGCAAAACCCAAATATCTTTCAGCATTGCCAGCCAAACACTTTCTTAGAGAGCAGTGTGAGGAGAGCAGTGTGAGTCCATCACAGGGATATTTTGCACAAATACAACTCATGCTGTAGGTTAAAAAAAACAGGACAAGGCAGGTAATGGGCACAAATCTCCACCCAAGAAGTCCTTTTTAAACATGAGGAGGAAGTTCTTTACCTTGAAGTTATCAGAGCATCAGAACGAGATGTTCAGCAAGATGATGGAGACATTCAAAGCCCACATGTACAAGTTCTTGGGGTTTAGACAACCCTGTTTTAGCAGAGGTGTTGAACTAGAGAATCTCTAGAAGACCCTTCCAACCCCTACTGTTCATTCTGTGATTCTGTGAAAAGTCTACACTGAGAACCAGTGCAACCTGCTCTAGTAGAATCTGTTTCTGCCCAGGAGGGAGTTTGAAACTAGATGTTTTTAAGGCCCCTTCCAATTCTAGCCATTCTATGATCTTCTGGGGTGACATGGGATCATCCAGGGTAACAGAAATTACTCCCTTCTTCTGTGGATAGGGATTGAAATGCTAAAGATCAGATGCTTTCTAGCATCAGTACAGGTTTTCTCCATTCAGCACCATGTTGAAGGGGTAGAAGACATCCAGGGCTGCAGTCATCCATAAATTTATAGCATAGAGCAGACATCTCCATAGTGTCAATTATGGATTAATTAATATTAAATGAAACTATTAAATACATTTTAAATTAATATTAGAGTAAATTTGCAGAAAGTGCCATTTTATCCCAAAGGAGAAATCTGAATATGGACTGTTTGTGTCTTAAAAGTACCTTTTGTGTCTTAGAAGTGCCTTTTGTGTCTTGAAAGTGCCTTTTAACCATAAAGGAAGACAGAATACTTAGCTTGTGTTTAGCCACATGTCCTGGAGATGTTTAATGCTGGGTAAGATAAGGCCAATGCCTTGGGAAAAAGATTTTTGGGAAATCAGCCAGTAATGAAGCTCACAGAGCCTCATGGCTAAGTCAGTGTCTGTCTGCACTAAGGGAAGATAAATCATCCTCTAAACTCCACCAGCTGATTAGATCTCCAGCCTAAATCTCCCCTCTTCCAATTTGCATCCATTACTCCTAGTCCTTCATTCCCAGACCCTATTAAAAAGTCCTACCCCAATCTTTCTGTAGCCCCCTTCAGGTATGGAGAAGCTACTCTGAGGTCCCCCCTGAGCCTTCTCTTCTCCAGGCTGAACAACCCCAACTCCTTCAGCCTGTCCTCACAAGGAAGCTGCTCCATCCCTCTCATCATCTTTGTGGCCCTCCTCTGGACTCACTCTAAGAGCTAACCTCTCCTTTCAATCCCTTTAAGCCTTTGGGCAACTGTATCAGGAGAAACAAAAGGAGCTGGGCCCCTGGGAGATGAGCAGGTTGGAAAATGATTCTTGTTGGCATAATGGAATGTGGGACACAATTTGCATTTGACACAGCAGAAGGCATCTGTTTTCCCTTAATTGGGTAACAAGGCAGGAAAGCTATGGGATGTGTTAATTTGTTAGGCTGGCATGTGCTGGGATGGGGTACTGAGGATGCTCTGGCACTGTGTGATGCCCTGAAAATTTTACAAGTCATTTTCCAAGTCATTTCCAATTTTACAAGGTGAATTCTGATGATTTTTAAGGTCACAGTGATTTAAGTGGCGATGTAAATACATCTGAGTGGGTATTCAGCTAAGGAAAAAGAGCACTGTGAGATAGATGTGTCCTAACTAGGACTAGGAGTCATGCATGTAAATTGGAAGAGGGTGGATTTAGGATTCTCAGATGGGATTGTTTTATAAATAATGACATTGTCCTTTTCTGACCAGAAGAAGAGCTTAGCAATGAGTTGAATCTGGGAACCAGTCTAATGTGACTCCAGACAACAATGAAGAGCAGTAGATGTGCATGATATACCTCAGAGAGGAAGGAGAAGAGGTCAGAAATGATTAAATGATTCCTCCAAAATGTGCTACTCATGGCTAATAAATGTCAAAGTACTATGACGGATCATGAGACATGGAAAAGGAAATGGACAAGATACTAAATACTTGGAAAAAAAAACTCAAAAAAAAATATATTCTCAGTGGCCTGGAAGCCACCAAGGCAAACTGTTTACAATGTATTTAGAAGTGAGGTCTGTTGACACGTGCCACTTCCATGACAAATTCCTCCAGCCTTTGATGATTCCCAGCAAACACTCTGGTAGGAGGAGAAGAGAGAATGTGTGATGCTAAAAGCAAAGGGCTAAACAATCAGAGGAAATGCTCTGAGATAACTCCTGAGGAGCATGGATATCTTCTTGCTTAATACAATAAATTTCCCTGCCCTACACATGTTTACTGAGGCTGCTTTTCTCCTGGCACTCTTCCACACTTTAGGAAGTGTCTGAAAAGTGCCTTTTTGTGTCTTAAAAGTGCCTTTTGTGTCTTGAAAGTGCCTTTTAACCATAAAGGAAGACAGAATACTGAGCTTGTGCGTAGCCACACGTCCTGGAGATGCTGAATGGTGCTGACACTATTTCCCAAAGAAAGCATAAGCATTCCTCTTGTCTTTCCTCAAATAATAGATTCCTATTCAGTCAGTGAGAATCCAAGGATGAGGTCCTTCCCAAAAGCAGATGGTTTAGGAGCTAGTGGCTATAATATATTCCAGTATCTGTAGCCACTTGCAAACTGAGGAGCTGTAAGGCTACAAGTCATGCCAGACAACATTAGTTTCCTTTGTTGAATGACTGGCTTTTCAGAGGCATCTGCATCATCTGAAGGCAGTATTTGGTAGGAAACAAGAAAAAAAATTCGTTAAAACAATTAAATATTCAATGGGAGCACATAAAATAGAACCTTTTCTTCAATAGGCAGCAATGATCTGGAATGAACTCCTACTTAAATGATGTTTCATTCATTGACTATCAGTTTTGTGTGTCATTTCAGTCTCTATTTTGTTGAATTAACATGGTCCAAACATATCTAACAAATCTTTCCTGAAACTATCTAAAAGAGACTACTCCTAGCTTACATTGAGGGAGCTTGTAAACAATAGGATCTGTGTTCTTTTCCTGTGTCACCTCGAAATCGTGAGCTAGAGACAACCATAAAGGATATTCCTGGAAAAAGAGCAAAGCTTCTTACAAGAGTTTAACAAAATATGACTTAAATCCAGCTTTGAAAAGCCACTGAAATTTTGCCTGGCTCCATCCATTTGAGTGGACAAAGACATGAGTAGCCATAAAATTTGAGGCACGTAGAAAATATCCTTCTCTTTACCAATGTCTTGACTGGGGAATGATCCTAGTTTTGGTTCTCTCTCTGGATTTTTCATTTTCCACACAAAATAACCATTTGCATTTGGAAATACACTGGATTTTGTAGAAGTTGCTGTCAATTATCTGTTGAGATTTTGAGCTAAAAGAGAGCTTTCATCAGTGGATCATCATAGAAAGGTTTGGGGTGGAAGGGACCTTAAAGATCATCCTGTTCCAACCTCCCTGCTTCAGGCAGGGACAAATGCCCATAAAAATCATGGAAAGATTCAAAGTACTAAAATCTTTCTCCGAGTTTCTTATTTTTCTTATTCTTAGATTATATTGGAGAACAAAATCTAAGGATATGGGAATGAGAAGTGGCTGTAATGGCCAGGTGTAAAGGCTGTTCCTTCTAAGTTTAAAGGGTTATGATCTTAATATTGAAAATGAGCTGGACACCTTTGTTGTATTTCACAGAGAGAGAGATTGGTAGAGCACAAAGTATCAGATTCATCTTCTTTAGGTGAATTTGTCCCCAAATTCTCTACCTATTTATTATTTCTCTTTTAAAAAACAGTCCATTGCTGAATCAACTGAGCTGCTTCTGAGGTGTCTGCTTGCTCTGCAGAGTAAGGTTGATGGGAAAGTCAAATTGAGTATCTGAACTGAGAATTTGAGGCATATGGACTGTGTAACACAAGCTGTTTGCAGGATGCAAAGCGATTTATTCTGAGCAGAAGGGGCTGCTGAACCACAGCCAAATTTTGAGGAAGAAATGCTCCTTGTTTGGTTTGAAACACTGAAGAGGAGCATCAGGGGATAGATTTGAAGAGATGAGTTTTAGGAAGAATGTGTAAATGATATCTCCATCCCACTGCTGCATGTTCCCATGCCCAAATAGTAAAGTCATTAATAAGACTAAATACCTGATCCTCCTGCCTTATCCTCCTGGTTGCAGAAAGGGGTAGGAGCTCCTTGCTTTGTCAAAGTGTCCACCAAGAGGATAACTACAAAGTAATTGCACAGATTTGGTGATGGGATAAATGTTTGCATCAGAGCAATAGAACAAGGAATTCTTGAGGTCTTTGCCCATGGCAGGGGGGTTGGAACTAGATGGTCTTGAAGGTCCCTTTCAACCCAAACCATTCTATATGGTGTCTCCTCAAGCCTTACAAGGGCAATTCCTCATGTGACTTTGTGTTTCCCTGCTCATTTCCCATTTTATTGCCAAGGGAAGAGAGGCACCTGGTGACTGGCAAGTGCCAAAATCTGCACCTTTGGGGCTTGGGGGAGGGTGTGTGTGAGGTGTGAGGGGGGAGAATAGATTCTCTGGATCACCAGACCTCTCTCTACTTGCCAGCAAAAACACCACCTGATCTATTGGCAAGAGGGGCAGAGGTTTGTAGGTCTTTCTGACCTGCTGACATGTGTCCCAACCTCTGCCATTCCTGGGAGCCTGATACCCAGGGTTTATACTCCAGATTGTGCAACAGGATGACATCTGTCTCACCACAGGATGGGATGACACCTTGGACCCCATACAGAGGTGGGAGGGGGTGACTGGGCATTCTGCCAGCCAGAGGTGTATTCCCCCCCTCCTTGTATTGAGATTCCCATCTGCCAACCCTCTAGCAATGATGATTAATGTCCCAGAGCAGAAGAGAGAAACACCACGATGTGAAAACCCAAATCAAGGAGCTGGGTGAGTAGCATATGGTGGCAGATCACAGGATGGGTTTTATGCTCAGCATGGGGTGGGAGGGAGGACATCAGGGACCTCCTGCTGCAGCAGGGGCAGGCAGGAGGGAGGTAATTGCTTCTTCTCTCCTTCTGCAGTGACAGGTGCTTCAGTCACATCTCACATCATCCCTCACCCTTGGTGGACACACCAGAGGAGGAAGAACCTCCAGAGAAAGAGTGTCACTAAATAGCTTCCTCTCCATCTCCATCTGCTGTCAAAATCACCCCCTGGGCAGTGGATTCAGCTTGGATAACCCACAGGAGGAAGCAGGAGAAAAAGGCAGATTTAGGCAGGATGCCTGTTATGAAAAGGTTTGTCCTACCATGTGACTCCCCAAGCAAACATTCTCCAAGGCTCCTTGAAATAACAAGAGGCTGTTAGTGCCAGCTAATTAGCAGCAAGCTAATGGCTCTCTTGCTGAAGGCCCCTGGCTGCAAGTAAATTAAATAAGAACAAAGGAAATAAATTCTTCTGAACAGAAATTATGTTGTTGGAGAGGAGGAGGGGTTTGGTAGCACAGGACAGTTCCAGGAATAAACTTAATAGGCTTAGTAGTATTAGGGTGTAACTAACAAGAGCAGGGGTTCACATGCTGTTCTCTAATTTATTCCATCCTCTTGATTGAATGTAAAGAGAAGGGACAGACTCGACATAAGAAAGAAATTCTTTCCAGTGAGGGTGGTGAAACACTGGAACAGGTTACCCAGAGAGGCTGTGGATGCCCCCTCAATCCCTGGAGGTGTTCAAGACCAGGCTGGACAAGGCACTGAGCAGCCTGATCAAGTGGGAGGTGTCCCTGCTTATGCCAGGGGGGTTGGAACTCGATGATCTTTAAGGTCCCTTCCAACCCAAACTATTCTATTATTCTGTGATTCTATGGAGTGGAAGAAAAGAACATGAAAATGGTTTCAAAGGGAAGATTTCAAGCTATTTCAAGCAGCCTTCAGGTATTTATCCCCAGAAAGGTCCTCAGGCAAAGCTGAAGCAAGATGGATGGAGAAGTGGCACAGCTTGAGGAGTCAAAGGGTATGGAGGCAGCCTTCAAATCTACCTTCTCTATCTGCAAACCTTAGACAAGTGACTTAATGTAGCCTTGGCCACCTTCTGCTCCTGTCCAGCCTCCTTGCAGATACCTCTTCCACATCTTTCAGGGGGGCATACCCCCTCTCTGGAGGTGTTTAAGGCCAGGTTGGACAAGGCGCTGAGCAGCCTGATGTAGTGGGAGGTGTCCCTGCCCATGGCAGGGGGGGTGGAAGTAGATGATCTTGAAGGTCCCTTCCAACCTGAACTATTCTATGATTCTATGACTCTTACCATTGCAGCCAAACCCCTTGGAGAAAGTTGTTCTGCTCATCCCATTTAGTTTGAAGTCAGTGTTTTCGGATGAATTTCTCTCCTCCTTCTCTGCAAAGGAGGGTTTCTTGTCCCTGTCATAATTGATTTTTTTTTTTCAAAACTATTGCAATCCTTTTTATTCATAATTAATAAATGTTCTTCTTGGTAACATTTATCTTTGTAAAGTTAAGACAGAAGTGAGAGGCCCCAATTTTTAGGCAACTGAAGTTCCTTACTCCCCCTGCACCACCCACTACACCAGGTTGCTCAGTACCTCATCCAGCCTGGTCATAAACACCTCCAGGGATTGAGGGGGCATCCACAACCCCTCTGGGCAACCTCTTCCAGTGTCTCATCACCCTCACCATATAGAACTTCTTTCTTCTCTCCAGCCTAAATCTCCCCTCTTCCAATTTGCATCCACCACTCCTAGTCCTGCCATCACATATCCTATTAAAAGTCCTACCCCAGACTTTCTGGAACCCCCTTCAGGTATTGAGAAGCTACTTTGAGGTCCCCCCTGAGCCTTCTCTTCTCCAGGCTGAACAACCCCAACTCCTTCAGCCTGTCTTCAGAAGGTTCAGCCCTCTGATCAACTTCATAGCTTTCTCTGGCCCTGCTCGAACAGCTCAATGTCCTTCTTATGTTGAGGGCTCCAAAACTGGACACAGTAACTCCAGTTGGGGTCTCATCAGAGATGAGTAGAGGGGCAAAATCCCCTCTCTTGACCTGCTGGTCACACTTCTCTTGGTGCAGCCCAGGATGGGGTTGTCCTTCTGGGCTGCAAGCTCACACTGGTGGCTCATGTTGAGTTTGTCATCCACTGATTCAATTAATTCACTGGTCAATCATTCAAGACATCAAGTTTCTCTCTGTCCTGACCTGCCTGCCAGAAAGGGACAGCAGTATGGATGTCCATGAAGACAAAAACTACACCACAGGTTGTTCCCCTGCATTGTAATACACAGTCTCCATCACATTTTTCTCCTTCTCCATTGCTCCCAGGTGACAAAGGCTCCCCCTCTGCAAGCTGCAGAGCAGCCCCTGCTCAGGAATGTCATTAGGAGAGGGGCTTTAAAATAAAGCAGGGCACACAAAAATGTGATGACTTGTCAAAAAGGCAGGTGGCAAGGTGTTTAAGGCATGAATTTCCTCCTAATGAAGCCTCGCTGAGGGAATATTGCATTCGGGCTAGAGTGCAAACGATGATGTATCACAAATTTATGGCTGTCCCCTGGTGTTTCCCTAGAGTGAGGAAGGGGGGGAAGGGGACATGGAAATAGCCAAACAAGGAAGGGCTTGTAAAATCACCACCATTCAAGCTGTTGCTTGGCCCCAAGCCATATCTGTCAGGGGGGTTTCAGAGCATTAGGGGGGTGCAGCACAGATCAGCAGGACCACCGATGAGGTGCAAAGCCTGTGTGTGTTTCTCCTTTTGGGTGAGGAGCCCATGGTTGGTTTGGGTTGGTAGGACATCCCAGCAGGTTAAACATCATCCTAGGCTGCCTTAAAAAAGGAGCATGAAGGAATGCAGTGAAACAGGCTGTCTGTCAAAAAGCTGCCTCCTCATGTCCCGAAAGTCACATTCATCTCTTCTACCCCAAAACAAATGGCCTGTGTTTTTAACATCTGGAACAAAGTAGAGGTATTGGCTTCACAAAGGGGAGGTGTGAAGTCTTCCCCTCTCTGCTGATGGCCAAAGCAATGGTCTGTTTGAGCAGGAGGAGAAAATCAGCACTGGGGCTGGTGCATGCAGGTATCACCTGAAAGGCTCCATCCATCCCAAGTTCAATCCATCACCCCAGTAGCCTTGATTTGAGAGAGGGAAAGACCCTTTTTCTGCCTTTTTCCCTAGAATCCCTTCATCAAAGAGATCATCCACCAGCCCTGGCCAGGGGGAAAGCCAAATTCTAATGTGATTTTAACACTGGTGTGTGAAGATTCCCCTTGATCTACAGGTAAATTGAGGTTGCTCTGGAGAAACTCCATCAAGGAGTGTAATGGCAGGACAAGAAGGTAACAGTTTTAAACTGAAAGAGGAGAGATTTAGGTTAGATATTAGGAAGAAATTCTTAACTGTAAGGGTTGTGAAACACTGGCCCAGGTTGCCCAGAGAAGCTATGGATGCTCCATCACTGGAGGTGTTCAAGGGGAGGTTGGATGGGGCTTTCAGCAACCTTGTCTAGATGAAGTTCCCTCTTCTCATGTCAGGGTGTGAAACTAGATGATCTTTAAGGTTACTTCCAACCCATATTAATCTCTGATTCTATGGTATAAGGAAAGAGAAGGGAGAAAGTGTTTCATTTGACAGAGCTCTGAATGAAAAATAGTTTCTTTAGAATATACCTCCTGCTTTTTCCACCATATTGCATCCTTTCTGCAACAACCCTTGGAATAACCGGATACTGGATGGTCTAGATAAAAGGTAAAATTTTGCAGAATTCAAAAAGCTGGCAGCCTTCCTATAGTCTCACCAGTGACTTCCAGAACTGTGTGAGGTCAGGCAGGGACACTAGACAAGGTTGCTCAATACCTCATCCAGCATGGCCTTAAACACCTCCAGGGAGGGGGCATCCACAATTTCTCTGGGAAACCTCTTCCAGTGTCTCACCACCTTCACAATAAAGAACTTTTTCCTTATATCCAACCTGAATTTACCCTCTTCCAATTTGCATCCATTAGTCCTACTCCTAGTAGTGGCAATAGGGATATTTTTGGCCCCATAACACTTACAGTGGCTGTGCAGGTGGTTTCTCTGACTATTAAATAACTTCTCTGTGTTAATCTTCTTTGAACAAGTTGTCTTGTGGTGCCTGCAAGTGTGAGACCATCATGGGAGAGATAGAGGTCATTGGTAGAAGGAGGATTGTATCTCTGCTTTACTACAGGCATGCTGAGGGACAAAGAGGTGAAGCAGGTCACACAGCAGGTCCCTGGGATTAGAATTCATGTCTCTTGACTCCCAGCCCAAAACTTAATTTGGAGTCAAATATGACTTGACAGTATCCTTTCAAGCCTGGAATTTTACAGGCTATAAAAGTAAGATGATCAGTTCTGACCAAAGCACCTTACTTTAACAAGGGAGAAAAAGAAAAAAATTAAATGGAAGGAAGCAGAAAGAGGAAGAAAGGAAGGAAGAANGGGGAGAAGGAAGGAAGAAGGGGGGGAAATGAAAGAAGAAGAGGGAAAAAAGAGGGAAGGAAGAAAAGGGGGGAAAAAAAAGGAATAACATATATGTATTCAGTTAATGACTTGATCTCAATCCAAAGAGTGAAAAAGGAATGGGGGGGGAAAAAAAACCCAAATTTGCAGAACATTTTCAAAGTCAGATTTTTGTCTTCCAATCATTGAAGATCTTTCTCAGGTAATTTGAAACAGCTGACATTTTCCCTACATGAAAGAATAAACATTTAATTTGCACTGCTGGTTTGGGAGGAAGAATTCTAATCCTATTTGCTCAGCCTCAGCAGAAGCCCAGCCTAACGTGAGGTCTGTAATTACTGCCTTGGTGTGAGTAATTCAATTAGGGATCCCAATGGGGTGGATCAAGCAAAAAACATCCCAAACCCAGCATTTAGCAAAGGGGTTTTAAGTCCCATCCAGTCTTCTGGGTCAGTGGTTCAAGGTGGCAAAGGCCAAAGGTTTCAGAAGGTGGGTTCCCAAAGGTGCCTGGGATTTGTTGGCTTCCATAAAGACAAGCTGGTGGTCCCTCCTAGATGGATGTCTGTCATGTCCAAACCACTACTGCTCTTTTGGAGCTTCTGGTTATCTCTTTGGCAGCCTCTGTGGAAAAGTCAAGGGTTAAATGTTTTACAGAGGAAAACAAAGTCTTTTTTAACTGAAGGTGACCCACATGGAAGAGCCAAACAGGCAAGGTGTAGGCTAATTTTGTGTTATATCTGCCAGATCATGTCTCTGGAGACATTCAAAACCCACCTGAACAAATCCCTGTGTGACCTGGTCTAGGTGTTCCTGCTCTTGCAGGGGGAATGGACTAGATGATCTCCTGAGGTCCCTTCCAATCCCTGATATTCTGGGATTCTGTGATATCAAACCTCATGCTTTTTTGATACCTTCAGTGACCTTTCACCATGGGTAGGCAGCTCATTCCTGCCCATCTGAGACTTCTCATAGAAAGCAGATGGTCCCTGCTGTCAATTGCTTGCTCAAGTCACCCAAAAAAGACATGAAAATGGAATTCAGCTCTGTAGTTTTAGAGTCTTGGCCCCTAAGAACTGTTCTACCCTGTTTCCAGCTCTGCTGGGTCACATCTAAACATGTATGCTGGGCCTGCCTGATGCCCTCAAAGCTTTTACATCCCATGCAGGGCACTTTGAACTCCTTCCAATCACTTCAGAAAGAGGCAGAGTTTCCTGTTTCTCCAACCCAGACGACTCCTTAATCCTTTTATCCAGTTACAGTTGTGCCAGCTTGTCCTTGTGCTCCTCTTTGACCTCACCTTGAGTCTTTCACCCACAGGCTGTGTTGCCAACCCCTGAACAAGGCAGGTATTTTAAACTAAAACCCTGTGAAATGGGTTTGTAGATAAAAAACCTCTCAAGAAAGTGTGCATAAAACCACACTCACACACAGGAACATGCCCCCAGGTCCAACCTCTGCCAGTTGCTTCACCTCTTCTACTCCCCAGCCAAGTGTGACAGTGAACAAGTCACTTGACCTCTCAATGTCTGAGCTTACCCAGCCATAAAATGGGGATAAAAATACTTCACCCACCTCAGACAGGACATGTGGTTTAATTCCTTCATGTTTTCCAAGTGAAATGGACATGAATTGGCTTAAATTTTCTCAGGTGACTAAAGGTTTGGGGTACCCAGTTTGACAGACCTTCAAATGGTCTTGCTGCTGTTTGCTTGATTGCTTCAACACCAAGGCTTGCCAGAAGACCTTAAGTGAATTGCTCAAGTGACCTTCTTCTTTGAATAGGAAAAAGGAATTTTGCCACAACCCTAAAACCCTAAAACCTAAAAACCCTAAAACCCTAAAATTTTTTTTAATGAAATAAAAATCCTTTTAGCCAAATCACTGCTAAGAACTGTAAATATAATTTCCATTTCATACAAGATAGAAAAGTCTTGTTGCTAAGGTTTTGACTTGTGATGCTCTTGCCCAAACACAGTCAGATATTGTAGTTTGTCAGGAGGAGACACAAGAAGATCCAACGACACCAAAACAGAATATTCAGCTCCAACCAAATCCCTGATTTTTATTTTTTTTTTTTAGATTGTGGGCTAATTAACCACTACAAGAATTTCCCCAAGGGGTAGTGGGTATTTCATCACACACTGCTTTGAAATCTGGGGCAAATCACCCTCTGAAAGTGATGACCAAGCCCAGGCAGAATTTTTTCAGTGATGCTGCACAGATGTTGGGGAAAATTCTCTGGGCTGAGCTCAATTATTACCCTATTAGCAAAGTTAATGGCTGCTGCTCCTGTAATAGCTCCCCTCCCACTTATTAAAGGTTAATGAGTATATAATTAGGGCATTTTTATTAAGATAAGCCCTGATAAATTGTGCAGTGAATGTCCAAGCAAGATTAAGATGGCATCTGAGAGGTGCCAGGTAAAGGAGGGGAAGGCTCCCTCCTAGACACAAAAGAAAGTAATTCTCTATAACTTACTGGAAAAAAAAAAAAAAAGACAGAAGCTGGATGAAATCCTTGTTTTTCATCTCTCCTTCACTTTTTTCCCCAACAGCTTCATGGAAGTTGTTGTTTTTTGGAGGTTCTGCAGATTTTTATTTATATTTTTTTCCCAATTCGCTTTTTTTAAAAAAAAACAACATATGTGATTGCTTGGTAACTTTTCTCACCTCTTCTCCCCCCCTTTCTCTTTCTCTCCCCAATTCTGCTACTCACTTTCCTGTTCCTGTGCCCTTACAGCAAATTAGTCAGCCCCTGCCAAAGGCAACATACATCACCCAATGACGGCTCCTTCTGCTTCCACCCATGACCTTTAGAAACAAAACAGCCAAATGCAAACAAGAAGAGATAAGGGCTGGTTTTGGAACACAGCATTTTTATTTGCTTCAGGTTGTGATTTATAAAGCTGTCACTGAGTCCCTGCTGGCAGCTGTGGATGCAGTAGGAGAAGTTGTTTCTCTACCCCACTCGGTGATGGAGAAGTGATTTAACTCTTTGCCTGCACCAGGAGGTGTGTGAAAGGCTTTCCTTTGGGTTTATTTCCTGAAGAGGCAAAAGGGAAGGCTACAAAGAGAGAAGAGAAGGCTCTGGGAGTCCACATAGTCGCTTCTTAATACCTGAAGAGGGCCTCCAGAAGGCTGGGGTAGGACTTTTTAATAGGGTACAGGATGGCAGGACTGGGAGTGATGGATGCAAATGGGAAGGGGGTAAATTTAGGCTCAATAATAGGAAAAAGTTCTTTATTGTGAGGGTGGTGAGACATAGGTTGCCCAGAGAGGCTGTGGATACCCCCTCCCTGGAGGTGTTTAAGGCCAGGCTGGATGAGGCATTGAGAGACATGGTCTAGTGGGAGGTGTCCCTGCCCATAGCAGGGAGGAAATACATGATTTTAAGGTCTCTTCCAACCCAAATCATTCTGTGATCCCATATCTTGAATCCAGAACCTGGTAGCTGGCAAGTTCCTGGAGTAAATCTGTTCATAGAGTGGAGGAGTATAATTTGTGTTGACTCTTTAGAGCTCTGACTTTCCTACTGTATGTTACAAATGCATCAGAAAAATATGATTACATGGAATTTAACATTCAGCTCTTTTTAAATGGGATGCAGGAGAGGAGAGTCATCAAGCAATCTGGCAAACAAGAGGTCATAAGAGTCGGGCAAAATGGGTTTGTTACACCAGTTCAAGGGATAGTTTCTCTGTCTCTTTGCATAATCTTCTCATTTACGCATGGGCTGACAAAGCTCTTGATTGATTTCTTTCCTGTAATACCCCTGCTAATACCCTGCATGTCAAGTAGGGTTACTGCTGGAGTGTAAAAGGACAGCAGGGGAACAGCAAACCAGCTGTGTTCTGCTCCCTCCATTGCCCACATGTGAGCCCACAGAAGCAGCCTGGTTGCTGCTGGCATGGATGAAACAACTGGAAAGTGTGGGATGTCCCTGATTCTCCAGGGACCTCTTCTTGTAGGAGCAGAGAGGCTGGGATTGTAGAATGGTTTGGGTTGGAAGGGAAATTAAAGGTCATCCAGTTCCAACAACCCTGCAATAGGCAGGGACACCTCCCACTACACCAGGTTGCTCAATGACTCATCCAGCCTGGACTTAAACACCTCCAGGGATTGAGGGGGCATCCACAGCCTCTCTGGGCAACCTCTTCCAGTGTCTCACCACCCTCACAGTGAAGAACTTCCTTCTTATCTCCAGCCTGAATCTCCCCTCTTTCAATTTGCATCCATTCCTCCTAGTCCTGCCATCCTGGACCCTATTAAAAAGTCCTACCCCAGCCTTTCTGAACCCCCTTCATGTATTGAGAAGCTACTAGGAGGTGCCCCCTGAGCCTTCTCTTCTCCAGGCTGCACAACCCCAACTCCTTCAGCCTGCCCTCATAAGGGAGGTGCTCCAGCCCTTCTGATTGTCTTAATGGTTCTCCTCTGGACCTGCTCCAACAACTCAATGATTGGTCTCTCCTGACAGGACTGTCCAACCTCCATTTTCATACTCTCACATGTCAGGAGCTCCTTATTCCATTGTGTTAAACCTCAGCGTTGCCTGATCTACTCCCATCTCCCAGGGAAAGGACATCATCACTCAGGAGATAGAATCATAGAATAGTTTGGGTTGGAAGGGACCTTACAGATCATCTAGCTCCAACCCCCCTGCCATGAGCAGGGACACCTCCCACTAGACCAGGTTGCCCTGTGCCTTGTCCAACCTGGCCTTAAACACCAACCAGCACATCCATCATCCATCCCAGCATCACCAGTGACATCAGCAGCAGAGCACTCAGGTTCTGCCCTCCTCTTAATAATCTGCATGGAATATTTCCATCACTTCCTCTTGGCTTCTATTCCTGCAGCATTTCCTGGAGTGCATAAAACTCAAACCCTTGTGAGCGATGCCAAGTATCTTGAGCCCTGTTACACCACCTCAGAATGCAGGCTTATTGCTCCCCACTCCTCCTCACCCCCTTTTCTGCCCATTCACTTGAGGACTGAAGGGTGGCTGTAGGTAGAAAGTGGCCTTTAGGTTGTTTTCACAGACATTATTACACTGTCAAGGCGAGGTGTAAGGCAAGGCTGTTGAAGAAAGGGGCTTGACAAGTGCATTTATTTTAACAGGCAACACAATCCAGTCCATTTAAAAACAAGGCAGGTTAGTAAATGCTTCTGGGAATCAGCCCTCTACATACTGCTGTCCATGGGCTCTCTAAAGTGTAATTAAGGCAGGAGTTGATTGACTGAAGAAAAATAGAACGTCAGCAATGAAGGCAATTATAGAAAGCAGCAGCTCCTTTGCTTTACTGCTCTGTTTTGTGTTCAGGCTTGGAAACTTCCTCAAGTAGGAGAGACCTTATGGCTGAATGACTGTGAAATCAACAATAAAATAACTTATTGGCTTTAACATAGACAAGATCTGAGCCCCAAAGTAAAATCATAGAATGGTAGAATGGTTTGGGTTGGAAGGGACCTTCAAGATCATCGAGTTTCAACTCCCTGCCATAGGTAGGGACATCTCCCACTAAATCAGGTTGCTCAGTGCCTTGTCCAGCCTGGACTTAAACACCTCCAGAGAGGGGGCATCCACAACCTCTCTGAGAAACCTTTTTCAATGTCTCACCACCCTGACAGGAAAGAATTCCTTTCTTATCTCCAGCCTATATCTCCCCTCTTCCAATTTGCATCCATTACTCCTAGTCCAGCCATCATGCACCCTATTCAAAAGTCCTGCACCACCTTTGTGGAGGCCCCTTTCAGGTACTGAGAACTACTATGAGGTCCACCCATAGAATCATAGAATGGTTTGGGTTGGAAGGGACATTAAAAAACATCCCTTCATTAAATTCTCTGCATCTTTATGAAAGTTTCCATTCCTGTCACCCAGTATCTTTTGGGTGACTTCATTTCTTCACCAGGCCAGTTTATCTACAGTAAATTAAAGAGGGAAAGAGCTAGCCCATTTTCTTTGCTTACTGAAGAACAGAGGTTTTTCACCAGGGCAAAAAACACGATTCCACCAAAACTTCCTCCTCCAACACTTATGCCACAGTCTGAGTGGATCTTGTAAAGTGTTTGTACCTGTTGCCAGATCACCCAGTGCAAGACTATTTGTGGCCTCTTTTATCCAAGTCAAACACCAGTGAGCATATTGCAAAGCCAATATTTATTTAGCATCTAATCAGGCTTGTTAAATTATCCAGACCCTGCCAAAATCAGCAATATAATTTGAGCTCTGCACTCACCCACCACCAACCACCGTTCACCTGGTGCTGGGTAGGAGCTGAAAAAGTTGATAGCCTGCCATGGCCATTAGGATTCAGGGGTGATCATTTACCACAGCAAACAGGTAGGAGTTGTGTTTCCTATTTTCCATGCACCATTAGGCTTGGGGTGTTTGCACTTTGTGGGTCTCACTGCGAGTAAATACATTTAGAAAGTTGATTTCAATTGAGCTGAAACAGTTTTAGGAGCTCACATTTCAAGCCAACTTGTATAATCCCAAAGGAGACACCCACAAATTGTTTGGGAGGTGGTGTCACAGCCTTGTTCCTGTTGCACTAAATAGATTATTTAGGAAAAGGAAGGACAAACCTTTGATGTGCTGCCTGTCCTGAACTGAAAACAAGGCTCTGATTAGTAAAGCTGAAAGGCAGGAGGAGAAACAGTGCAAAACATCACAGAAGAACTGATCAAAAGGTGACAATTTTCACTCAACCCACAAGAGTTTAAGTTTCAAATAATTAATCTGAGTTAGGCAGAGGTAGAGACAGGGATGACTTACACAGAAAATTATTGAAATTCCTGTTGGGAGGTGTCCATGCCCATGGCAGGGGGATTGGAACTGGGTGATCTTTAAGGTTCCTTCAACCCAAACCATTCTATGATTCATTCTATATCACCTTGAGTTCTCACATTTTCTGGAATCTTCTGTCTCCACTTTGGTTCCCTGCAGAATTCCCATGGTCTGAGAAGCTGAAGACACCTCAGGCATCTCCAAAAATCTGATTGATCAAGTGGAATGGCAGTCATTCCTTGGTGCCTCCTCAACAGCCCTTTCAACTCTGGCTTATGATCAGCTGCAGGAGCCTTTATTTTCTTGTGGTCAACCACTCTCCCCTGAAAAGTCTCTGGAGGAAGCATTACATTTCCTCACACAGGCTTTGAACTTCTGGATTAGCACTTGCCTTTGCAGCCAGAGCACTTCCTGCACAGAAGGAATTTGTTCTGCAGCCTTGGGGGAAAACCTTGGGTTAACATGAATGAGTGAAATCTGACAGCAAAGAGGCTGTTCCCAGTTCCCTTCAGCCCAACAGCCCACAGCTTTTCCCTCCTTCTCTATGTTTAAGTCCTAACTCAGGATGAGTTAAAGTCCTCTGTGAAGCTCCTGCTATACAGAAAAAAGCAGATCAGCTTGAATTTCTCCCACCGGGGAAGAAAGAATCTTGCAGTTATCAGATGGAAGAGATCAGCTGCTCCACTTGAATGAGTTGGGTTTTTTCAGCCTGGTGAAGAGAAGGCTCAGGGGGGACATCATAGTGGTTTATCAATACCTGAAGGGGGCTACAAAAAGGCTGGGGTAGGACTTTTTAATAGGATATGTGATAGAAGGATTAGAAATAATGGATGTAAATTGGAAGAGGGGAGATTCAGACTAGATCTAAGAAAGAAGTTGTTTATGATGAGGGTGGTAAAACACTTGAAGAGGTTGCCCAAGAGGTTGTGGATGCCCCATCACCCCTGGAGGTGTTTAAGGCCAGGCTGGATGAGGCACTGAGCAGCCTGATCTAGTGGGAGGTGTCCCTGCCTATGGAGGGTTGGAACTCGATGATCTTTAAGGTCCCTTCCAACCCAAACTATTCTATGATTCTAAATTCCTCCCTAAAAAAATTCAGTTCCTAGCTTCAGATCCTCCATATGTTATGTTGCATCAAACATAGATCCTGTGATGTGAGCACCTTCCATATACAATGGAGCAGAGATTGGAAAACTCTGTGTTTGTACTTGAATTCTGAAGGGTATAAAAATAATCATAGAATCATAGAATCATAGNTAAAAATAATAAATAATGATTTAATTAGAATCATAGAATCATATGCCATCATATTCCATCCCCAGCCTAAGTTTTCTGTGAAAACTTCAACCCTTTGGATTTTCCATTTTTGTTTTAAGGCTCTGTAAAATACTAAATTAATACTAAATTATCCAGATTTCCCCCCAGGGAAGGGA
>VZTY01021794.1:78147-95031 GCA_013400935.1 Turnix velox
GTTTGCACTAGTGGCACTTGTCTGGTTTAGTATTTGGCTTAATAAATCCTGGAAAGGCAATGTCTCCTTGCTTAATACAAACCCAAACAGCTCTTTATGGTTCTAGTGTTGCACTTTCACCAGAGCCTTTCTTGGGAAAGGTCACACCGCTCTGGGCTGCAATTTCCAAGCAAAACCAAATGGGAACATATTAAAAAAGCAGCTAAAAGTATAGTGTTTAAATTACATATCTGAAATATGCAAGATATAGCAGCACTTTTGGAACAAATAAAGACAAAGAAAGGCCTTGATGTCTAATAATTCAACAACACAGACAACCACTTGATGACCATCCATTGAGAACTGTCTTTTTTATCCTTTTTTTTTTTTTTAAGAGGAAGACTTCAGAAGACCTTCATTTCACATGGATTGGGGGCATTTTTGCCTCCTCAAATTTATACAGGATGGGCACAACTACCTTGACCTGGGTTGGGAGAACAACAGACTCCTAATCTGAAGGTCAAGGGCTCAGATCCTTGTCCAGGTAGGAAGATTGCTAGAGTTGGGCTGATGGTTGGACTCAAAGATCTGAAAGAGAGAGGTGATTTTCCCCCTCTACTTGGCTCTGGTGAGACCCCAACTGGAGTTACTGTGTCCAGTTCTGGAGACCTCAACATAAGAAGGACATTGAGCTGTTGGAGCAGGTCCAGAGGAGGGCTACAAAGATGATGAGAGGGCTGGAGTACCTCCCTTGTGAGGACAGGCTGAAGGAGTTGGGGTTGTTCAGCCTGGAGAAGAGAAGGCTCAGGAGGGACCTCATAGTAGTTTCTCAATACCTGAAGTGGGCTACAGAAAGACTGGGGTAGGACTTTTCAATAGGGTAGAGGATGGCAGGACTTGGAGCAATGGATGCAAATTGGAAGAGGGGAGATGCAGGCTATGTAGAAGAAATTCTTTCTTTACTGTGAGGGTGGTGAGACACTGGAAGAAGTTGCCCAGAGATGTTGTGGATGCCCCCTCAATCCCTGGAGGTGTTTAAGGCCAGGCTGGATGGGACATTGAACAACCTGGTGTAGTGGGAGGAGTCCCTGCCCATGGCAGGAGGGGCTGGAACTAGATGATCTTTAAGGTCCCTTCCTATCCAAACCATTTTATGAATCTATGGAAGGTCCCTTCCAGCCTAGATGATTATGAAGTTATGGAATTCATCACAGAGCAACTAAAATGGCAAAACCCTTCCAGCTGGGAGAAGGATGAACAGGACTTTGCTCTTCTCAAGTTGTGTCCATGGGGTGGCTGACACTAAATAAAAACCCAGAGAGCTGCTACTGTTTTGCTCCTGTTCCCTCTCTCCAGCAGCAACCACGTTCCAATGGTAAAATCTTGGTAATACTTCGTCAAGATGATGGAAAAGTATTCATTTGTTTGCAATTTCCATTGCCAAAAAACATTCCCTTTTTTTTTTTTATTCAAGGCAGCCACCAGATCTGAGGTTAGACTTCACAGAACTTTATAATAAAATATTTCCCCTACAAAACTGGAGGGGCTTGAACTCAATCACTGCTTACTAATGATGTTTATTCATCTTATGGTATTTATTTAGCTGCACAAAGTATGCTGGGGATTGGAATTTCTCCTGGCAAGTCCTGAAAATGTGTCAAGGAAAAAAAAAAAACAATCTCTGTTCTCAGTTCTGCCAGGGAAAAGCCAGAATAGACTGTGCTTGCATTGTTTGCCCAAGAGCAAATATCTCTACTGAAATGGGATTGTACAGCTTGAACACAACAGAAAAAAACCAGTAGAAAAAAATAGAGTTTGGTTTCTGACTGTCTGAGGTTCTTCCATGACTCTCATCAGCACTTCTCTATCTTAAAATATGCTCCCTTTTCATTGAAGCATTGAATCATAGGGTTGGAAGGATCCTCCAAAATCCAACCCCCCTGCAGTGAGCAGGGACATCCTGCACAACATCAGGTTGTTCAGAGCCTCAGCAAGCCTGCCCTTGGATGTCTCCAGAGATGGGGCAACCCATTCCAGTGTCTAATCACTCCCATGGGGAAGAATTTCTTCCAAATTTGTGATCTAAACCTGCTCTGCTCTAGCTTAAAACTAGATAATAAAAAACATGCTGCCAGCTTGCAGAGAGAATTACTTAGGTTTCTCCCATGGTTATCTCTCCTCCCATGCCTGTCTCTCTTCCTTCAGCTGCATTTTAAATCCCCATTTCCACACCATCACTAAGCCCATGGCCAAATAGAAGTCTTATTACCACATGCCAATTGACTGACATCAGTGGAGGCACTGGTTGGCCTCAGTTAAAGCTGTAGATACCTGTAGAAACCATGAAAATTCACAGAATCACAGAATGTCAGGGATTGGAAGGGACCTCAAGAGATCATCTAGTCTAATCCCCCAGGATTCCTCAGAATTGTGCCATGAATCTGCTCATATCAGAGTCAATTTATCAGTCATTCATTTAGTTCATTCAGCACCACGATGGAAGAATAAAAATACAGTTAAAAAATAAGGATTTGGGGGATAATACAGTCATTTCACCTGGGAGACTTGCTGTTCAAAGATGTCCTTAAGTAGCAAATTGCACTTTTGCCTTGTCCTCTCTTCTACCTCATCAAGCCTGGGCAAATTTAAAGAGTAAAAGATTAAGATTAAGCTGTAATAAGTGTGGAGAAGAAGGCAGAAAGTTGCCAAGAAAAGCAAAGTGAATGTCTCTCTGCAAACCACATCCTTTGAAACATCTACAGTGCAACCTCAGGCCCTCAAATGTCATTCTCCTACCTGTTCTCTGCCCACTTTGGCTTATTCATTGATGAATCTCCAAATCAACTGATGCTCACTTGGAAGGGTTGTGCTGGAGAATGATCATCTAGTTCCAACACTAGGGACACCTCCCACTAGAACAGGTTGCTCAATGCCTCATCCAGCCTGGCCTTAAACAAGGGGGAATCCACAACCTCTCTGGGCAGCCTGTTCCAGTGTCTTATCACCCTCCTAGTAAAGAAATAATATGAATTATATTTATATTTTTGCTATTTATTTGCTCATTCCTTGTCTCTATAGGTTTTGCAGGGAAGGGCAAACTCTCAGCATCCCTACAGAATATTTTCTTTATTAACCAGCTCCCCATCTGCCCTCTAGCAACTCAAGCAGAGCTGAAGCAGCAACAAAAACAACAACAACATAAATGAGCAGTTTGTCTTGAATTTTTATGTGGCCCAAAGCCCCAGCAGCTCGAGAAATGAGAGAGAGCTTTTAGCTCTGCCCTGGGACTCGTGAAAAGGAGTCAGAGACAAACCAGTCCTTGGGCTAGAGCTGGGAAATAAAAAAAAAGGGACCTTTTCTATCTGTGCATTCAGCAATCTCAGCCTGCCCTGAGAACCTGGTGGCTTTCCCACTTTCACTTAAAGCCTCCAGGTGTATTTTATAAGGTTAATAATAGGTTTGGAGCCTCAGTTCAGGAGTTTAATTTTCACATACGATGCCATCTGCTGTCTGGACAGCCCTAAGGGGAATCCTTATTAAAATAACTCTGAAGCAGTAAAGCCATATGTGTAGTTTTATGGCTCATGGAAGGAGTTCCAGCCATCCAGTCAATGAGAAGAACTGCTCTGTGGAAGTATCACAACTTCTCCATCTATGTGGGGGCCTTCAGTTCAAAAAGAAGTGCAAAGTGCAATGTGAAACCCCAAAGTAAATCCTTAATGGGTGATAATTAGTCTAATGAATAGTATTTCAGTGCAGCTAAGGGGGTTTTATTCTAACTGTTTGTGTTTATTGACTGAGGAATGGGGAAAAAAGTGATTTCCACAATGTCATCCACTGTGTTTAAGGCCAGGCTGGATGGGGCATTGAGGAACCTGGTCTAGTGGGAGGTGTCCCTGCCTATGGCAGGAAGGTTGGAACTAGATGATCTATAAGGTCCCTTCCAACCCAAACTATTCCATAATTCTTTACCTGTCAGTTTCTGCTCTGAGATGGGAAATCTTCTGGAAATTAGAAAGCTTTCAAAACTTACACTGTTTTCAGCATAAAGATATTCCACTTCAGGAAGCCCACACTGCAATGCTTTAAAATTAGTAAAATTCAGACTGTGGTGTTCATTTCATTTAACTTTAGAGAGTCTACAATGCAGACACTACCTTCTGAGCTCCAACTGAACTACTGTGTCCAGTTCTGAACACCTCAACACAAGAAGGACATTGAGCTGTTGGAGCAGATCCAGAGGAGGACCACAAAGATCATCATAGGGTTGGTGCATCTCCCTTCTGAGAACAGGCTGAAGGAGTTGGGGATGTTCAGCCTGGAGAAGAGAAGGTTCAGGGGGGACTTATAGGTCCTTGTAGCTTCTATGTAGCTTCCCAATACCTGAAGGAGGGTACAGAAAAGCTGGGGTAGAACTTTTTAATAGGGTCCAGGGTGGCAGCACTTGGAAGAGGGGAGATTTAGGCTGGATAGAGGAAAGAAATTCTTTCCTATGAGGGTGGTGAGACACTGGAAGAGGCAGCCCAGAGAGGTTGTGGATGCCCCCTCAATCCCTGGAGGTGTTTAAGGCCAGGCTGGATGAGGCACTGAGAAATCTGATGTAGTGGGAGGTGTCCCTGCCTATGGCAGTTGGAACTAGATGATCTTTAAGGGGCTTCCACCCCAAACCATTCTATGATAGTTTGAAGTCATCCAGACCCAACCAACACACTCTATCTGGGCTCACTATCATTAAGCAAATGCTTCTTGGAACTGGCTCGTTTTGTTTCCTAACCAGCTGGTCTATTAATCCCAGAAATTCAATATTTACTTAAGATAAAATGTCCTCCCAAGAGAAATCAAAGCTAGAACACTTCTGTCCTGAGCAAGAGCAGGAAGAACCAGTGGGAAACGTTCCCTGTTTCCAGAGCTCAGGTCTAACAATGGAAAGGTGGAGGAAATAACAAACAGATTGAAAACAGAAGGGGAAAGAAAATGCAAAAAATGTGAACATGGAATGAGAAATGGGTGTGGGGTAGATTGCATGTAATGGAGTGTGACAACTTTTGAACTCCAGCAATTGTTCAAGGATTTTCAGGCTCTAGAGGAAATTTGAGCTCATGTGTCCACCTGTTTTTTGAGGGAGGTACTAGAGCTCCATCAGATTGATGAATGGTGGCTCTAATTCAAGGCCAAGATGGATGAGGCATTGAGCACTCTGGTCTAGAGAATTTATATGGCCTAGAATATCTGCTTTAAGGTAAAGAAACCATTTTGATCCAAGAAATTGAATGAGAGTTAAGTGAGCTCTCCAGGACAAAGTCAGGAAGTCCTTGTCAAGGGTCTGCAACACAACCTCATTCTGCTCATTTCCCAAGTGGTGAACCATCTTGAAGTCCTCAAGCTGCAATAATTGTGGTCATCCCCATGTTATGGAAGGAGGAGCTTGTCTTCTGCCCCTTTTAGGGTCAGACAATGACTTTCCTGGAGGCTCCTTCCCTTCTAGGTGCACTGAAGACAACCAAACCCACAGAGATCACTTGCTACCAAGGAGTACAAAGTGAAAATAGAGTAGGGCAATGGGGAAAAAAGGAAAATTAAAGGAAATGAAAGCCTGGAAAACATCATTTAAAGGAAGAGATACCCCACACCAGGCAGTTGGCCCCAGGCCAGCCTGTAATGAGGACCATCACCCTGAGAGCATGAAGCCATCCCTTCTCACTGAGCCTCTACTTGACCATGAACCTGGGTGTTCCAGCAGCAGCATGTGAAAATATTTAGTCTGCTGCAGAAGGGAATGTTTGGGAAAAAAAAATTAAAAAAAAAAAAAAAAAAAGATAGGAAAGCCTGCATTCCTCCAACCCCACAGCCTGGTCCTCCCCACATTCCCTGGAGCCCTGCCAGCACTTGGGCTAGACAAGAGTTTTTTGGGATATTTTCTTATTTCTCTGTTTTCTTGCTGAGATTGAATGAGAAGAGAGTGTTGCTCTGATATCAGCCCTCTGGCTGAAAAGCAGAGAAGGTCGAATCATCGTGTGAATGTGGAAAAGCCTTGTGGAGGGGATGAAAATGCCTTTCCTCTTTAATCTTTCTCATGTCTTTGCACCAACAACTTTACCTGTCTCCCAAAGCCAAATAGAACAGAGCCCAGTCTTGGCCCTGACACTCAAAACTCATTTAAACACCAACATTCCTCAGAGAACAATAAGTAAACAATAATATTAGAAAATAAAATTCACTTTTCTAGCTGCAGAGGTGAGTTGCAAATGTTTTGCCCAGGCTCAATCCATGGTACAGGGAAGCAGAGGGTAGAATTGGGAGAGCTTCATGGCTCCTAGAAGATTTCTGTCATAGAATCATAGAACAGTTTGGGTTGGAAGGAACCTTAAAGATCATTGAGTTCCAACCCCCCTGCCATAGGCAGGGACAAGAAAAAGTGCCATCCAAGAGAAAGTGCCATCCTTCTCCTCTGGGGTGTCAGCTGCACCACAAAGCTTGGTGTCATCTGCAGACTTGATGAAGGTGGACTCAATCCCACTGTCCATGTCTCCAACAAAGATGTTAAATAGAACTGGTCCCAGTGCTGATCCCTGAGGAACACCACTTGTTATTGGTTTCAACTGGGACAACCAACCATTGACTGCACACATCAACTCAGTGAATGACTTTGACTTATCACAGTTTCCCAAATTGAGGGCACACACCACACACAATGTGGGATGCAAGACTAGCTGGGGAGAGCAGAAAAGGTCACACAAGCAAGGAAGGAATCACTTCTGTGGATAGATATTCTTCTAGCTTTGGGATTCCAGAGGTCTTTTACCCCATATCCTCCTCAGGTTTTTGACTCAGGAGTGCCAGGGTAAGCCTGTGAAACAAAGCAGGTCAATTCACTCCCTTTGGAGATGAGAAATGGTCAGAATAGTTTTCCTGTGTTTGCAAGCTTCATGGTGGGACATTCAGAGAAACAATATCTGTGTGGCATTAAATGTGGGTGAATCCCATCTCATCTCCAGCTACATCCCCAGATTCATAGAATCACAGAATTGCTTAGGTTGGAAGGGACCTTTCAGATCCACCATCCCATCAGTCCCACCATCAACTATCTAGTCCCACCATCCCACTCTGGCTCCAAGAGGGCATTAAGTGTGGATGAATCCCATCTACTCCTAGTCATCTCCAGCTACATCTCTGGATTCATAGAATCATAGAATTTCTTAGGTTGGAAAGGACCTTTCAGAACATCCACTCCCACCACCAACTATCTAGTCCTAGCACCAACTATCTAGACCCACCATCCCACTCTGGCTCCAAGAGGGCATTAAATGTGAATGAATCCCATCTACTGACACTCATCTCCAGCTGCATCCTTGAACTCATAGAATCATAGAATTACTTAAGTTGGAAGAGACATTTCAGACCATCTGGTGCCACCACCAACTATCTAGTTCCACCAAATGTGTACGAATCCCATCTACTCACACTCATCTCCAGCTGCATCCTTGAATCACAGAATTGCTTAGGTTGGAAGGGACCTTTCAGATCCACCATCCCATCAGTCCCACCATCAACTATCTAGCCCCACCATCCCACTCTGCCTCCAGGAGGGCAAACTACCTTTGAATTAGGTATGAACAACCTTGTCCCATTGTCAACTTGACCCAACTCAACCCTTGTTGATGTTTTCTGAAGGTGAAAGCACATTCCCTGGGGTTAAGAACCCAGGCCAGTGGAGAAGCATATGAACCATATTAATCTCACCAGGATATGGGTGGGGACCAGCAGAGGGGAAAAAATTCAACCCATTTCATACCAAACTGATCCTGAGACACGAAAGCCTCAACCTCAGATGATTTTTGAATTGAACTTCTGACCTACCAGAGAGATGGCTAATTCCAAACTCTGTGCATAAATATTTATGCCTCTTTTTAAATGCACAAACTTAACCCCCAAAAGGAAGCAGCATGCCCTGGCTAACACCTGGCCAGATATTTTTACTTCACTGGGAAGGTATAAACCCTACAAAACACCACTAGGAAGCCTGAAACCCTAAAGTTAAAGCCAAAGCTATTCTGAGTTAATAGGATCCATTTGTGGTGCAAAAGAGGCACCAGCATTTTTATTTTTTTAAATTTTTTTTTATTTTTTTCCTTCTGAATGTAGGAATTAGGTAAGTGGAGTTGTCAGGCTTGCAAGTATAAAATGTAAGCTGGCTAAACCCCAGCATTCCAGCCAGCCTTGCTTTCAATAGCTGAAGTATGCATGATAAATTTTATTTAAATGCAAACTGTCTCCTCTCAATAACTCCCTCATTGCTCCAAGCCCAGCATTTCAGGATGAGGGGGCTGTAGCTCTGTCCTCAGAAGCTTGGCAGGCTGAAGGAGTTGGGGTTGTTCAGCCTGGAGAAGAGAAGGCTCAGGGGGAACCCCATAGTAGCTGCTCAATACCTGAAGGGGGCTGCAGAAAGGCTGGGGTAGGACTTTTTAATAGGGTCAAGGATGGCAGGAGTAGGAGGAATGGATGCAAATTGGAAGAGGGGAGATTCAGGTTGGATAGAAGAAAGTCCTTTCCTGTGGCTTCAAAGGAGAGCCATGAAGATGATGAGAGGGCTGGAGGCACCTCCCTTATGGGATGAGGCTGGAGGAGCTGGGTTTGTTCAGCCTGGAGAAGGTTCAGAGAAGGTTCAATACCTGAAACCTCTAGAAAGGCTGAGGCAGGACTTTTTAATAGGGTCCAGGATAGCAGGAGTAGGACTATTGGATGCAAATTGGAAGAGGGGAAATTCAGGCTGGAGAGAAGAAAGAAGTTCTTGATTGTGAGGGTGGTGACACACTGGTAGAGGAGTCCCAGAGAGGTTGCGGATGCCCCATCATCCCTGGAGGTGTTTAAGGCCAGGCTGGATGAGGCATTGAACAACCTGGTGTAGTGGGAGGTGTCCCTGCCCATGGCAGGGGGGTTGAAACTAGATGATCTTGAAGGTCCCTTCCAACCCAACCCATTCTATGATTCTATGATTTGACAGATGCTGGATAAATACATCTCACTATTCACTATAACATCACCATTATTGTTATTTATTTATCACCACTTCTTTGACTCCAGGGGGTGAAGAGTAAAATCAATCATGATGCCTCTTCATAGAGGCCCCCAACATATTTCCCCAGAGACCCACAAATCAACACTGCTAAGTAAAGAAATTTCCACTTAGCACCTCATCACCCCCTCCCAACCAGCCCTTGCCAATGTTTATGTACATACTTACCTTTATTAGTGGGAGGGGGAGCCCTTGGGAATCCTGGTTTTGGGGTAAAAAAACCATGTGTGTTTGCAGAGAAAAGGGCAAGATGAGGGTTCCCCCCTTTGCTGGTGGGTTTGGGTTGCCAGTGGTTTATGCAAAGTCTTCAGGAGGATGGTCTGGCAAAGAAATCCTTCATCTTGGAAGGAAAAGGGAGAATCAGAAAGCAGAGGTTGGAACTGTGCAGGGGGAAAGATGATTGAAAGATCAATCATCAGGTTCTGGCTGGCACAAGGTGTGTTAATGTCACTTGAGGTCACTCCACCACCAAGGGGTGTCATTCTACAAGCAAAAGCAACAGCTGCGTCAGTCCAAGAGAGGATTTGGCTTTTTCTTTGTCTTGAAGTGGGAGTGAGTGTTTTTTCTGGGGGAAATCACATTGAAATGAGGCAGGAAACCAAACTGAAATGAGCCAAGTGTTTTCTCCAAACGATCAGCAATGTCTAAACCTGTATCTGCTTGGAATAAAATAATGTGCAGTAATGATTTTTATCATTAAAAATAAAGGAGAAGAAAATGACAGAGAAAGAGACATTCCTTCATTATAAAAATATGATTTTGCCTACAAAAATAGAACTTTTCCAGCACTGGGCTCCTTATGCAACAAAACTTTTTTTTTTTTTTTTCCAATATGGGTGCCCTCAGGATGAACCATGAGTTCAGAAGCATCTTCTGTTGGGTGTGTGTCAAAAAGATGGGATGTTTGCATCAATCTCCTTTATCAGAAAGATCTAGGGCTGCTGTCAACCAAAGGAAATGTCTGAATTGAACACTAATGCAAGCTGAAACTCCATCAGAAGCTTTGAACTTTTGATATTACTTAATACAGACACTTTGGAATAATCATATGAGATACTGTCTTTTTTTTTTTTTTAATTTTTTTTTCTCTTTGCTATTTAAACCCTGAAACATGTCACCAATGCTGCTCTTGGACATGTCAACGTCTGCAGCATGAAATTAGAGAAGGCAAAACATTTTCCAGGAGAGGAAGAGTCTGGAGGTTTACATGCACATCAGGGTGCCCTGCTAAGTTTAGACAGCAAATTTGGAATGAGCCAGAATGGAGTTTGTTGACTCTGGCTGGTACCTGGCTTGATCATTAGCCATCATTTTTTGTTTGTCTGTGGCCAGCTGTCTCACTTAACCATCTGGCTCTTCCTCAAAGACATTCATTCATCTCTTTCTTTCCTTCTGTGACAGCATGTCCTGCTTTGGGGACAGGCTGCCAACAATAGGATGAAGATTAGGCTTTAACAATTCAAGATTAACCAAGCTCTTTATTGTACAAAGTCTCCAACCTCTTTACTACTTGAAGGACAGATCTTGAAACCAACCAAATAATTGCAAAGTCAAACTCAGGGACAAATCCTTGCTGAGCAGTGGACCACCATGGGCAGCAATGTTCCATCACTGATGGAGTAGGAGAGTTAATTAAACTCATAGAACTCAAGTAGACAAGTGCCTTTTTATAAACACTGGTTGTTCAGGCATGTTTTCCTTCACTTAATGAATTAAAAATTAATTAAAACAAAAAAAGTGCCCAAATGTATCCCAAATGTAATGGAAAGACTCACAGAGTTTCATGTCAACAAATGTAGCTATCAACAACACCAGGAGACCTTGTACATCATGTGGTAAGAACCTGCTTCACTGCAGATTTCTAGTGGATAATTTATTGAAGTGTAATTAACCTACAATTTTTTATTTTGCTAGGAAATGTTTTTAGAAATTAAAAAAGAAGAAAAAGAAAAAAACAATAAAATGTTAAAAAAAAAAACCAAATAGCTGGCAATGCTATTCAGGGAGACTCAATGGGAATTAAAAACATAATTAAAAAAAAAGGAGCAAATGCACAGAAAATGATCAGAATTTGATCCCTTGAGCTTAGAGAAGAGGGGACTGAGGGGTGACCTCATTAATGTCTATAAATATGGAAAGGCTGAGTGTCAGGAGGATGGAGCCAGGCTCTTCTCAGTGATCTCCAATGACAGGACAAGTGGCAATGGGTGCAAGATGAAGCACAGGATGTTCCACAGAAACAGAAGAAAAAAGATTGTCAGGGGGAGGGTGACAGAACAGTGGCCCAGGCTGTCCAGAGAGGGTGTGGGGTGTCCTTCTCTGGAGACATTCAAAACCCATCTGGATGCCTTCCTGTGTGACCTGGTCTGGGTGTTTCTGCTCCAGCAGGGGGATTGGACTAGATGATCCTTTGAAGTTCCCCTCCAATCCCTGATATTCAGTAATTCTGTGCATCAGAGCCATGAGCTGGCATTTAGGAGAGCTAATGCTTTGCATCCCTGCCTCTCTTGCTCACCCCATGTCTGCTCTGCAGATGGGAAACCACATTCCTCTGAGCTTCCCACTTTGTTCTGCCCTGTCAAACCAACATCATGTGGGTGCCCAAGGTTGCTGCTGAGGGATGAAAACATCATCTGATTCCCTGATAACCTCTGCTGCCAGCCTTCTCTTAGGAATGAGAGCTAAATACTCAGCTCTTTATGATGTTAGAAGCCAGAAATATTTTTTGTATCTGGTTTGACAGGCATCTTGCCATCAGGAGACCAGAATGCAAATGTATTTGGGAGCTACTGCTCTTAATGAATCCCAGTCTTCAGTTCTGGGTCTTTGATCTTGAACCTCAGTTCTTCACTTTATTATTTTCCTAGGAATATATGATGTTGATTTTCTCATTCTCTCATGGAGAAATAGTCTTTGTGTTGTACAGACCGGTCTTAGGCAACTTCATGTTACACTTTAACCAACTTTGAAGGTGGAATCCAGAGCCCCAACACCTAATCTTTTCTTATTACAATGGAATTTTGGTTATCTAAATCCACACTCATTCCCTAAAGGCAGTACCCATCAAACAAGACCAATCTCACTGGGCAATGGAATGAGTTTTATTGCTTCTACATTTCTGAACAACAGGAGGGCTTTTGAAGGTCCCATCTATGTTTCTCCATGCTGCAAGAATCATAGATCATAGAATGGTTTGGGTTGGAAGGGACTTCCAGGACCATCTAGTTCCAACCCCCTGCCATGGGAAGGGACACCTCCCACTACACCAGGTTGTTCAATGGCTCATCCAGCCTGGCTCGATTGGGATTGAGGGGGCATCTACAACCTCTCTGGGCAACCTCTTCCAGTGTCTCTCCACCATCACAGGAGATAATTTCTTTCTTCTCTCCAGCCTAAGTCTCCCCTCTTCCAATTTGCATCCCTTACTCCTAGTCCTCCTACTCCTGACATCCTGGACCCTATTAAAAAGTCCTGCCCCTGCTTTTCTGTAGCCCCTTTCAGGTATTGAGAAGCTACTATGGGTTTCCCCCTGAGCCTTCTCTTCTCGAGGCTGAACAACCCCAACTCTTTCAGCCTGTCCTCATAAGGGAGGTGCTCAGAGTTTCACCAAGCCTGGCCTTGAATGTCTCCAGGCTTTGGAGCACCTTTCTGGAGTAGATGCCCCCTTCTCAGGTCTCCATCCATCCAACCAACCAAGTTCTTTAGTCTGTGTCCTGGAAGCCTGGTTTGAAAACCTGCTTTCCCTGGAAAAGAAGCTCTTTATTATCTCCAGCCTTGATGCCTCAGGGTGTGTCCTTTGCTGTCCTCCATCCACGTCCTCAGCTGTTAGAAGCAAAACAAGCCCAGGAACCCCACCCTTCTCCATCTGTCAGTCTTCACTGCAGGTTGGGAGGTGATTCATGTTGGCTGACCTCATGCAGTCATGGCTAAGTGGCAGACTTGTATAAAATGGCCACATGAAAACCCAGAAATGAGCTCAAATATTCACCACCCTCAGCTGTAAATTTAACTCAGCTCCTAGATTTCCACGTTGGAGCACACAAACATTGAAAATTCAAGGTTTCAAAGAACCCAAAAGCTTTTCTCCATGAGAGAACCCCTTCCTGTCATCTTTCCTGCCTCCCCAGACACTGTCCTAAAATCACCCCCTCCAGCTTTCATAGGGACACTAAGTTGCCTGTGCTAGGAGGAACCTCCAAGAGATGCTACTTGCCTGTGCTATATTTCAGCCAGGAAATTAGCTATGGAGGGATGGTGATAGTGTTGTGCTTATTTAGTCCCAGCCCTGTTTAATTGGGAAACATTTGTATTTTATAGGCAACCAGGAAAAAAAAAAAAAAAAGTCCCTATTACCTAATAGGTAGCATAAATAAATCATGGCAGGGACATGTGCCCCTGTTTAAGATGATGGTTTGAACAGTTCCCAACTATTCCAGCACAATATATTTATTATGAGGAAAGTTTATTTCCTCCCCCTCCCCAACTTTTAAATAAAATCTGCCTTGTGCAAGCAGTCTCTTGTCTGAGGAAGGTAACAGAGAGTGACATTCAAGCTAAAGACAAGCAGGAGACTTTGTCTGATTGTCCCAGTCTAATGGGGCATTGTCATCAAGGTGCTTCCCCTTTGCTTTGATGGAGTTTTCCCATATGATATTAATCCTGGCATCCTCTAGAGGAGCCTGGGCACCCCAGAAGATGATCTGTCTCTTCTTTCAGCTCTGCCAGGTGGTTGAAGTGGGAGATAATAAAGACTTTTCTTATTTCTCTCTAATCCTGTTCCAACACTGCTTTGGATTAAAAAATAAATAATTCTTTGTGAGGGACTGTGTGATACAGGGTGTAGAAAGCCAGCTCTGCTCTGCACATTTGTATTTGTCAGTGGTTTGACTCTTCAGAAGGGTAAATAGGTCTGGGCTAAGGAAGGTTGGGATGGACCCACAAGACAAGACCATACTAATGAAGGTCAAAACTGGGAGTTTGCTCAGACAAGTCCATGAAATAGCCACGATCCTCAGCCCCAAAAACGTTTTTTTCACAGAAGTCCAGCTGGGTCATGGTGGGAATTAACATTTCAAGAAGTAATATTACGTTTTAAAGATAGTTTTTCTTCATAGCAATGCTGTGGTGTTATCAGTGGGGTTAATGAAGCAAAGTTTTGTGGACTTGGGTTCTGCACTCTGACCCTCATCCCACCACAATGTCCAGGCCTCTTCCTTGAACAAAAAGTCCCCTCCTTTCCCTTCTGCAGAGCATGGTCTGTCTCCTCCTCTCTACCCCATCCAGTCAGCCAGGAGGACCATAGAATCATAGAATGATTTGGGTTGGAAGGGAACTTCAAGATCATCTAGTTCCAATCCCCTGCCATGGGCAGGGACACCTCACACTACAGCAGGATGCTCAGCCTGGCCTTAAACACCTCCAGGGAGCCCACAACCTCTCTGGGCAGCCTGTTCCGGTGTCTCACCACCCTCACAATAAAGAACTTCTTTCTTATCTCCAACCTAAATCTCCCCTCTTCCAAAATCTACCCTTTTCCTCTATTCCTGTGCACTACGTTTGGTTCAGATCCCCCTCTCACAGTGTTCCATATTACCATCTGCAGGATCTGCCACGTAAAAGCATGTTCTCAAGGTATTTAAGCACCTACTGACCACAGTATTCAACAGTATTTCGGGGCACATAGACACAAATTAAGCTTTTAATTTTCAGGTCCTTAATTGTGTTGTTTTTTGGTTTTTTTTAATCATGATACAGCATAGGAAAAAGAAAGTCATTTAGGTACCCACAGCATCTATAGATGCAATCCTCCCCAAATTCAAAGAGCTAATTCAAAGGCAAAGAAACTATTATATAAGTCTTTGTATTGAAATATCATTCTGCCCCTTTCTCCTTCCATCCCTCATAGAATCATAGAATAGTTTGGGTTGGAAGGGACCTCAAAGATCATCGAGTTCAAACCCCCCTGCCATAGGGGGCAATGCTATAGGATCATCTAGGTTGGAAGGAACCTTTCAGGTTGAGTCTATGACAAAAACCATCAAGAAATTATATCTCTGAGCACAATTCTTATGTTCATAAGTCTTGCAGGTATCTAATTCAAAGCTCTGCCTCTCCATCTGAGACAACCAGTGGGTTCAACCAGCAAACAGAGGAGATTGAAGATCAGGCCTGCACAATCCAGGTTAAAATCTAAACAAGGGAAAAGGGGATGGAGGCACAAGGCCAATCATTTTGAAGGCATCCAAGAGAGAAACCTGATGAGAGAAGCTTCATTCCACAGCTGTCAGGGCCTGGAGGAATTTGTTTCGAATATTTTTAGAAAAGGCAGACATTGGAATAAAAATAAATGCCCATTTCCAGACGTATATGATCAAGCTTGGAGGAATGATGGCAGGACATTCAAGACATGTTTATGTCCAGCAGTTATTATCAAGGAGCAAGGAAGCTGGATTCCTATCATGAGGAACAACTTTCCAACCCACCTGTAATGGAAATGATGGGTTTAATATCATCTCCTAGGGGTTATATATTTGCAAGTCAGTAGGACCCCAGAACTCCTGGGAGAGATTATTGGAGTTTTACTCATTTTCTAAGCAAAACAATCCACTCCCCAGACATGTGAGACTCATTTCAGGGATCATAAATACACTCCTGCCCTCCTGCCTCTTTTTTTTTTAACCTTGGCTTGAACCTTGGAAAACCACTCAGGTTCTGCTCGTGCTAAGGGAGGATGACTACTGCACAGCACAGAAAATTAGAAAAATAGAGAAAATATCACAGAAAAACATTTATATATGGGTTTTCTACACAGAGACTCTTCCCCCGGCAACTGTTATTGACCACAGTTGGAGAGAGGATTATGAGAGAGGGGAAACCTCAGACCCTGAATGGCCAGTCTTAGGTTTTAGATGAAATTTGGGTTCATGGATGTCTTTCCTTGCTCAAAAAAGGAGGAATAAATGGCATAACTATGCACTCATTCATCTGGCATTAATTCAGGGAGGCTTAAGAAAGAGACAGCAACACATGAGGAATCCATATATGAGACTGTTGTCTGCATGATTCTAAGGGGAAGAAGATATTTTCAGAGGAGAACACACTGGGTTTTGATTGAATGAGTCTGCTGGGTATAAGTAAAAGCATAGATTAATCTGTGCAGACAGATGCCTACCTTGAAGACAAAGATAAGGAAAAGTTATGAGGTTCAATTCAGAGATTCCTGGGTGAAATGATGGGATTTGTGGTTTAGAGTAATTTAAAGAAGGTGATCTGCAGCTACTTATTTACATGTTCACCCTAAAATCTGGAGACTTTGACAGGCTTGAGAGGTGGGCACATGCCAACCCTATGATGTTCAATAAAGTCAAGTGCAAGGTCCTGCACGTGGGCTGGGGCAGCCCCAAGCACAGATAAAGGCTGGGTGGAGAGTGGCTTGAGTGCAGCCCTAAAGAGAAGGGTTTAGGGGTGTCAGAGGAGGAGAAACTCAACATGAGCCAGCAGTGTATGCTTGCAGCCCAGAAGCCAACTCAATCCTGGGCTGCATCAAGTGTGACCAGTAGGTCAAGGGAGGTGATTTTGCCCCTCTACTGGGCTATGGTGAGACCCCAATTGGAGTTACTGTGTCCAGTTCTGAAGCCCTCAACATAAGAAGTACATTGAGCTGTTGGAGAGGGTCCAGAAGAGGGGCATGAAGATGATAAGAGGGCTGGAGCATGTCCCTTATGAGGACAAGTTGAAAGAGTTGGTGTTGTTCATCCTGGAGAAGAGAAGGCTCAGGGGGCACCTCATAGTGACTTCTCAATACCTGAAGGAGGATACAGAAAGGCTGGAGA
>VZTY01021794.1:95043-123503 GCA_013400935.1 Turnix velox
GTTTAAAGCCAGGCTGGATGAGGCACTGAGCAACCTGGTGTAGTGAGAGATGTCCCTGCCCATGGCAGGGGGATTTGAACTAGATGATCTTTAAGGTCCCTTCCAACCCAAATCATTCTATGATTCTATGATAATTACAGTTCTGGATGTCCCTCCTTGGCCATTTCATAATTATATAACAAACAGACATCCCCCTTCAACTTGTCTGTGTTTACTGTCATGTTATTTTGAACATCATTAATCCAAGCCAAGTTTTCTCTTCTCCCTGTAATTCTCCACTGAAATAAATATTGAAAGGTGTCACTGAAAGCCTTCTCCAGTGTCCACTTGTTTTGAAAATACTTCTCCTCAGGATGTTGAGGGCTGTGTGTGCTTAACCCCATCTGAAAGTCAAACAAGTCCTTGACTATTCTTTGATTCACTTTGTTTATTAAAAAAGGGCCAGATGGCAAACAGCCTGAGGGCCACTTAGTGATGTTAAAAATATTTATTTATTTATTTAATTCATCACCACAAAAAAAAAAAAAAAAAGGATCAAATTTTCACTCAAAACTGGTCACGTTGTAGGAGTCCAGATCACATCAGAATCACTGCACTGAAAGGCTTCTCTTCTCGTGATGTTCAGAGGAGCTATTATTAGGATTTTATTAGGATTTTATTAGGATTCGCAGCTACTTCATCAGACTTAACTCTGCCTGGTGGTTTTTTTACAAGCTCAGACATTGACAACTCCCTCAAAAGACAACTTCATCTTCACATGGATGTCAAAAACAGCAGGATACTTTTAAACTAGAGCAGGGCAGGGTTAGGTTAGACACTGGGAAGATGTTCTTCACCATGAGGGTGGTGAGACACTGGCCCAGGTTACTCAGAGAGGTGTCTCCATCCCTAAAGACATCCAAGGCCAGGTTTGCTGAGGCTCTGAGCAACCATATCTAGTGCAGGATGTCCCTGTCACTGCAGGGAGGTTGGACTAGATGGCCTTTGAAGGTCCTTTACAACCTTCTTACTCTGTGATTTTGAATTCATATCACCCTATCCCAAAAGAAATTCTCTTCTCATGCTCTAGATCACAAATTTCTCTTCCAACTCCTCATCCCTCTCACACCAAAAATAAAGAGGGACATCTTCCATGCCTCAACCCCTACCACTGAAGTTAACTACCTTCCAGAGATGGAGGTATACAAAGGTTAGACCTTCTTTAATCCAGTTTTATCATGTATGTCCTATACATGTCTCCTCTGCCCAAAGTGGCACCTCCTTCCCCCCTATTTCCCCCAGAAAATGGATAATGGAGATAACTTCTCCAATGCCTGAGTTAGATTGGGACTTTTCCTTCTGCAATGTTTATTCTTCTCCTGGCAATTGCTGATTTTGAGTCTATCTTTTCAAAGCAGTGTAAAAGCCATCAAGAAATATCCATGATATTAAATCAATTGATATCATTGATATGGAGCAGGATTTACCCAGGTGGTTGCTCAAAAAATCTATTTTAAAGCAGACTTAGATCTCTTGTGGGTCTCATGTGGGTTTTTTGAGCTGCATCTGCTTGAAAAAGGAGAATTTACCCAGGTGGTTGTCAATGAATGTGATGCCATTTTGCGCCACTGAGGATGGAGCATATAATTGGATGCAAATTCTTTTGGATTTTGGAAGAACACAAAGGCTGGGGAGTGTTTAAAAGATGAATCAAAGTGAGGAGAGGAGATACACACCCAACCCCCAATCCCAAGTGGTAATTCTTAATTATCTTTTGCCTGCATTTGCAAATCTGGAGGGAGAAAAAAAAATAAATAAAATAAATAAACCCCACCAGGAATATTGCAAAAGGCAAAACTATACAGTTTGAGGAGCCCTGCCAGGATATGGAAATGTTCTCTCCTGGTTTTAGGTGTAAGCCAACAAGTTAGCTCTCCTTAACAACTCTTCAGGACATCAAGGATCTCTTGGAGCAGGTCCAGAGGAGGGCTACAAAGATGATCAGAGGGCTCGAACACCCCTGCTGTGAAGAGAGACTGAGAGAGATGGAGTTGTTCAGCCTGGAGAAGAGAAGGATCAGGGGGCACCTCATAGTAGCTTCCCAATACCTGAAGGGGGGCCACAAGAAACTGGGGAGGGACTTTTTTCAAAAGCATGGAATGATAGGACAAGAGGCAATGATTTTAGACTGGAGCTGGATAGATGAAAATTAGACATTAGGAATAAATTCTTCACAGTGAAGGTGGTGAGACACTGGCACAGGTTATCTAGAGAGGTGGTGGAAGCCCCATCTTTGGAGATATTCAAGGCCAGACTTGATGAAGCTCTGAGCAACCTGATCCAGGGCAGAATATCCTTGCTCACTGCAGGGGATTGGACTAGATAACTCTTCATGGTTCCTCCCATCTCCTTTGATTTTACGATTCAGGAGTCAGAAAAGATCCCTGCACAGCCCTCATGTCTGCTCTGGATGGGGTCACAACATTTTGATAGGCAAGGAGGTGTAAAGCAGGCAACCAAGTTGCTTTCTGACATCTGCTACCTTGTTTTGGAGGACTATGAGTATGGCAGCATAAGTTTAGATTTCTTATTAGTTAATCTCCAAGTCAGAGAACATCTATGTGTATTTAACACTTCACACAGACATACCTTTGCTAAGCTTGTGTCAAAAAGCTTGTGCTTTTTGATGAATGTGTACATTCATCAAATCCCACCTAATCCTAGTGTTGCCCACAAACCCTTGAGTTATGGGTGCTGAAGTGTTCACAAAGCCCTTCACAACACACAGGCATAGCACAACCTCATTTTTTAAATGCATCTCCCACAGAGCAGCATCAGCAGAAATTATAACACCAGTTTTATGCTCCAGAGCCAAACTATTCAATAAAATCATAGAATCATAGAATAGTTTGGGTTGGAAGGGACCTTAAAGTACATCGAGTTCCAACCCCCCTGCCATAGGCAGGGACACCTCCCACTACATCAGGCTGCTCAGTGCCTTGTCCAGCCTGGTCTTGAACACGTCCAGAGAGGGGGCATCCACAACCTCTCTGGGCAACCTCTTCCAGTGCCTCACCACCCTCAATGTGAAGAATTTCTTTCTTATGTCAAATCTAAATCTAAATCCCTCTGTGCTTAGTTTGGGCAGAAAACTGAGGTCCTCATCTCCCATAGGGTGGCCTAAAACTGCTTGAAGTTTTTCTCTCATGATCTGCTATCAAATCTGTTCCTCCTGCCTATAAGAATTAAGAATCACAGCCACAGAACAGTAACTACTAAGTACTCATTAATCATAGAATGGTTTGGGTTGGAAGAGACCTTAAAGATAATCTAGTTCCAAACCCCTGCCATAGGCAGGGACACCTCCCACTACACCAGGTTGCTCAATGCCTCATCCAGCCTGGCCTTAAACATCTCCAGGGATTGAGGGAGCATCCACAACCTCTCTGGGCAACCTCTTCTAGTCTCTTACCACCCTCACAGGATAAGACTTCTTTCCGCTATCCAGCCTAAATTTCCCCTCTTCCAATTTACATCCATTGCTCCTAGTCCTGCCATCCTGGACCCTACTAAAAAGTCATACCCCAGCCTTTCTGGAGGTCCCCTTGAGGTACTGAGAAGCTACTATGAGGTCACCTCTGTGCCTACTCTTCTTCAGGCTGAACAACCCCAACTTCTTCAGCCTGTCCTCAGAAGAGAGTTGCTCCAGCCCTCTCATCTGGACCCTCTCCAACAGCTCAATGTCCTTATGTTGAGAGCTCCAGAACTGGACACAGAAACTCCAGTTGGGGTCTCACCAGAGCCAAGTAGAGGGGTAAAATCACCTCCCTTGACCTGCTGGTCACACTTCTCTTGATGCAACCCAGGATTGGGGCGGATTCTGGGCTCATGTTGATTTTCTCCTCCACTGACACCCCTAAACCCTTCTCTTCATGGCTGCACTCAAGCCACTCTCCACCCAGCCTGTATCTGTGCTTGAGCTTGCCCCAGCCCAAGTGCAGGACCTTGCAGTTGGTCTCACTGAACTTCATGAGGTTGGCATTCATCAACCTCCCCCAAGTAGATCAGAGAACTCTTTCTGTCTGCTTTAACTGCCTGAGAATACGACCATTGAGAGTAAAGCTGCTTTGCCTTGTATTTTGCTTTTCATAGTCCAGGAAATACATTGATTCTTTGTAACAGAAATGTTTAGACAAGGGCATAAAAAGTGTTTATTTCAATGACCTTTTCCAACTTTCCAGTAGGAAAATTCAGACCAAAAAGCCTCAATTGCAATTACTCCTTTAATTTGCTCTGTTTCTTTACTATTTTTTTAACTTTTTTTTAATTAAAAGCATCAATTTTGGTGGTGTTTCCAAGAAGACTTTGTTACAAGGTTTTGTTCCCTGAAATGAATGAAGAAAGGGGTTGTAATCAGGCTCCTGGTACTCAAAGGCTTCCAAAATGTCCCACATCTGGCACAATTAAGGGTTTTATTTGTTAACCACTTGTAATTTCCTTAAGACCCAAAAAAGACACCACAGGGCAGACCGATGCCAGCCAAAACCAGCAAAATCAAAATGGTGTTTAGTGAATTGCTGTTCTAGGGCAGCAAATTTCAAAGGTTTGATGAGAACTGGAAGGGGGAAAAAAGAAAAAAAAAACCAACAAAACATTGAGAAAACATTGTCCCACCTCCTGCTGGTGTGTGGAAATGATTCTTCTTCCTACTGACTTCATTTGTTCTTTAAATGAAAAAGAGGACCCAGATTTATTTTTAATATCCTTCAATCTTTGGTTTTCATCCTCATCTATGGTTGGAGCACAAATTCCACCCCACAAGCTGCCTTTTAATGAATCTTCCTATGAGTACACATGGCTTTCCCTTTTCCTCTGCCATCTGCTGTTGTTGTTCTACCAACATCCAAAGGGAAATCAAGTTTCCTGACACAATTGGTCATTTCCAGTGCACAAGTTGTAATTTCCCCTTTTGAGCTCAGTTTTTCCCTCAGACCATTGGATGATGGGCAGCAGAATCATATAATGGTTTGGGTTGGAAGGGACCTTAAAGATCATCTAGTTCCAACCCCCCTGCCACGGGCAGAGACACTTCCCACTAGACCAGGATGCTCAAAAAATCTATTTTAAAACAGACTTAGATCTCTTGTGGGTCTCATGTGGGTTTTTTGAGCTGCATCTGCTTGAAAAAGGAGAATTTACCCAGGTGGTTGTCAATGAATGTGATGCCATTTTGCGCCACTGAGGATGGAGCATATAATTGGATGCAAATTCTTTTGGATTTTGGAAGAACACAAAGGCTGGGGAGTGTTTAAAAGATGAATCAAAGTGAGGAGAGGAGATACACACCCAACCCCCAGTCCCAAGTGTGACCCCAAGCTAGTCAAGAGAGGTGATTTTGCCTCTCTACTTGGCACTGGTGAGACCCCACCTGGAGTTACTGTGTCAAGTTCTGGAGCCCTCAACACAAGAAGGACATTGAGCTGTTGGAGCAGGTCCAGAGGAGGGCCACGAAGATGGTCAAAGGGCTGGCGCAACTGCCCTATGAAGACAGGCTGAAGGAGTTGGGGTTGTTCAGCCTGGAGAAGAGAAGGCTCAGGGGGGACCTCAGAGTAACTTATCAGTACCTGAGGGGGTCCTACAGAAAGGCAGGGGAAGGACTTTTTAATATGATATCGGATGGGAGGACCAGAAACAATGGATGTAAATTGGAAAGGGGTAGATTTAGACTTGACATAAGAAAGAAATTCTTCACAGTAAGGGTGGTGAAACACTGGAACAGGTTGCCCAGAGAGGTTGTGGATGCCCCCTCTCTGGAGGTGTTCAAGACCAGGCTGGACAAGGCACTGAGCAGCCTGATGTAGTGGGAGGTGTCCCTGCCTATGGCAGGGGGGTTGGAACTCGATGATCTTTAAGGTCCCTTCCAACCCAAACTATTCTATGATTCTATGATTTTCTAAATATCTTTTGTCTGGAAAAAATAAAAACCAACAAAAAAACCAACCCCAACAAAACCACCCCCCCACGAATATTGGAAGAGTCAAAACTATATAGTTTGAGGAGCCCTGCCAGGAATTCCTTCCTTCAGAAGCCAGTTGTGAATGTAAACCACTGGCAGAAAGCTCATTTCTAGCAATAACAGCTATGTCATGTTTCCTGGAACATGGGCAATGTGGAGTATCATAGGAAAAGGAAAATAAACACCAGTTCAATTTCTGAATCACTAGTCATAAATTCTCACTGAGGGGAAAAAAAAAACCCACCACACACACACACACTCACACTCTCACACAAATACAACTCAAAGAAGTTAAAACAGAACTAGAAGAGTTTTTTGACCCCTGAAACTGATGCATCAATTGATGCTAATCATAGAAGAGTTGGAAGGGATCTTCAAAGGTCATCTAGTCCAACCCCATTTCTCCCTTTTCTGAGATGGAATAAACCTATAGCACCGAGTGGTGAAGATAAAACAAGGAAAAACCACATCCTCCTACACTTTCTGAAGCAGGACATGTTGTAAAGCCAGTCATTCCATCCAGTTTCCCTGGTTTTTTAACTTAAATCTTGCCACTTTACCAGCTCCTTTTTCCTGCTCTCTCTTTTCTTCCTGGTTTTTAAACTCAAATTTTGCCACTTTACCAGGTCCTTTTTCCTTCTCCCTCTCTCTTTTCTTCCTGGTTTTTAAACTCAAATTTTGCCACTTTACCAGGTCCTTTTTCCTTCCCTCCTTTTTTCTTCATTTTTTTTTTTTTCCTTCTCACTCTCTCCTCTTCTTTTCCTGGTTTTTAAACTTAAATTTTACCACTTTACCAGGTCCTTTTTCCTTCTCCCTCTCTCTTTTCTTCCTGGTTTTCAAACTCAAACTTTGCCACTTTACCAGGTCCTTCTTCCTTCTCTATCTCTCTCTCTTTTCTTCCTGTTTTTTAAACTTAAAATTTGCCACTTTACCAGGTCATTTTTCCTTCTCCTTCTCTCTCTCTTTTCTTCCTGGTTTTTTAATTCAAATTTTGCCACTTTACTAGGTCCTTTTTCCTTCCCTCTTTTTTTCTTCCTTTTTTTTTTTCTTAATATTGCTTGTCTTGGAAGAGTGGTAGCAAATCACACAAAGTCATATGATGGTGCCTGAAATTCCATTTACAGTCTTTAAAAATTATTAGGGATTGATCCTGAGATAGTCAAAATACATACAGCACAGCAGAAACCATGATGGTTTGGGTTGGAAGGGACCTTAAAGATCATCTAGTTCCAACCTTCCTGCCAAGGGCAGGGACACCTCCCACTACACCACATTGCTCAGTGCCTCATCCAGCCTGGCCTTAAACAACTCCAATGAGGTGGCAGGGAGCATCCCCCTTTGACAATTAGAAGCATAAGGTAAAAAAAACCAGCTGTATATTCTTTATCAAAATATAGCCCTTTAACACCTAACTCTTGCAGTCAGGTTGAAATATATATTTTTAGGTGTTCCTTGTTCTTTTTTTTCCCTCCAGAATCTGCCACAGAGATTACTTCTGAGCCTTTTCTAACCCTTTACCAGATAGAAAACAGCAGCATGAGATAAAACAAAGCCCAGCTTCACATTTTCATCAAAATATTTCAACTAATCCTTGCAATCATGTTACAATAGATATTTTTAGGATTTTTTTTGGTTTTCTGCAGCAAATAGATGTATTTAGAATAATTAAAAAAACCCACAAAGAGTCAATTTTGATGGAGCATTTTGCTGGACCAAACTTCAGAGCAAAACACTGCTCTCCTTTTGCAAAGCATCCTCAACAGGTAGCAAAGAAAAGCCAAAAAACCAAAAAAATTTTAAAAGAATAGAAAAAATGACTGAAAGACCTGAGAAAGACCTACAAAGAGAGGCAACACATCTATGCCCACCCTTGAAGAGGTTTTTGTCTGCCCTCCCTCCTTTCCCAGCAGCACCAGGAGATCCCAAATAGGCTTTTTTATCTTTTTTTTCCTCTCTTTTCCCTTTCATCCTGATGAGGAGGGCAGGTCGTGTGTTAGCAATCCCTCCACAGCTCTGGTTTGATGCCTTTGCTGAAGGGTGATAACATTTCAGCGCTGAAAGGCAGGAGGGGGGTGATTAGCAGGGATATAATGAAGGTGAGTGTGGGGTAAGGAATGCTCGGGTGCACTTGGTCACCCTTGTACTCAAAGGCTCTATTGTTGCTCTCTACCAGGGCTAACAATTTGTCCCTCTGAAGCACAGAGATACTGATCTTCCCCCATCTCCCCGGAGAGCCATCCGCCTGGGCTGCCTGAAGAAGGAGATAGAGATCAGCCCCAGGGAGTCCTTCAGCCTGCTGGAACAGCTTCACAGGGCTTTGGATGTCAAAAGCAAGAGCGGAGCCTCCCTCCACCACCACATCTTGTCAACTGGCACTGGGGGGGGTTGGAATTAGATGATCTTGAAGGTCCCTTCCAACCCAAACCATTCTATGATTCTATAACTATGGGCTGCAAAAAGGGGTCCTGGGGCTGAGTTCTGCAGTTATGTGCTTTGTGTTGCAGTGATATTCCCAGGAATCACCTCCAGGTAGAACTTCTTTGGAGAATTCATCATCCTGAGAGTTCTCTCCTTTTTTAGTCTGAGTTTTGGTGATTGTCCAGGTTTGTACTGCCTGGTCAAAGCAATCCCAAGCACAGACACAGGCTGGGTGGAGAGTGCCTTGAGTGCAGCTCTGAAGAAAAAGACTTGGGAGTGTCAGCTGATGACAAACTCAACATGAGCCAGCAGTGTGCACTCACAGCCAAGAAGACCAACCAAATCCTGGGTTGCATCAGGAGGAGTGTGACCAGCAGGTCAAGAGAGGTGATTTTGCCCCTCTACTTAGCCCTGGTGAGACTCCACCTGGAGTTACTGTGTCCAGTTCTGGAGCCCTCAACCCAAGAAGGACATTGAGCTGTTGGAGCTGGTCCAGAGGAGGGGCGCGAAGATGGTCAAAGGGCTGGAGCAACTGCCCTATGAAGACAGGCTGAAGGAGTTGGGGTTGTTCAGCNGCTGTGGATGCCCCCTCTCTGGAGGTGTTCAAGACCAGGCTGGACAAGGCACTGAGCAGCCTGATCTAGTGGGAGGTGTCCCTGCCTATGGCAGGGGGGGTGGAACTCGATGATCTTTAAGGTCCCTTTCAACCCAAACTATTCTATGATTCTATGACTTGGGAAGAATGAAACCATGGACAACCTGGAGAACCAGGATGAGAAGTTCTGCTTCTGCTCCAGCAAAGTTCTCCAAAGGTCTATTTTGGAGCAGACTTTTGAGCAACCTGGTGTAGTGGGAGGTGTCCAGCTGAGGGATGTTTGCCACCAGCTGGTTCCACAACACCTTGTGCTTCCTTTGCCTGGATCAATGTATGCAACAGGGAGTGCTACCTACCAGGTAGGGCTCCATAAACCAGCATGCCCTCAAAATAAAACAGAAAAAAGTCCACATTTCTATATCTGACAATGGCAGTACCTAAAAAGTATTAAAAGGTATGCAACAGGGAGTGCTACCTACCAGGTAGGTCTTCATAAACCAGCATGCCCACAGAATAAAACAAAAAAGGTCCATATTTCTCTATTTGACAATGACAGTACCTAAAAAGGACTTTAAAAATTAACAAACAAAAAAACCTCCTAATAAACAAAAAACCCAAAAAAAACCCCATCAAAAAGCAACTGAGGGACTATGTGTGAAAGAGCACAAAGAAAGAACCAACTGTGAGACTCCTCAAGATGTGAACTTCATCAAGTCTGCCTTGATAAATGACTACATTTACCTGCTGCAACCATCACACCACCCTTCCCAGCTGCAGGAATGTTTTGTGATCCTGTTTTTTGGGCCCATCAAGGGAGGAGCAATGGGTGAGGCAAAAAGGAGTGATCCCATTTTCCAGGGGAGAGGGATCTGCCTGTTGTAAAGCTCCAGAGCCAGAGGACAGCCTGAGATGAGGATAAGAAGCTGGAGTCTGAAGGGAGTTCCTGCAGGAGTGAACTCACAGGCTGTAAAGCAGCAAGTGCTTAAGGCCAGACCCCATAAATCCACCAAATTAGATGCTGGTGACATTATAGACCCGTTTTGTTAGTTTTTCCAGCTGAGTTGCAGACCACAAGAAAATGATTTATATTCCAGGAGTTGGGCTAGTGGGGGAAGGGAGACCAGGATGGTGGGGAAAGAAGGGAAAAGGGGGATAGAGGAAGGGGAAATGCTGTTTAGATTTCTAATCGATTCCTTTCTCCAGGAAGGAAGAAGAAGAAAAAAGAGAAGCCTGTTCCTGGTGCAGAGAAAATTTAAAATACAAATTGGAGGTGAGGGAGGAACAAGAAGAAGCAGCTGAAATCCTTCATCAACCATATTCTAGGCTGCATCAGAGCCATGGCCAGCAGGTCAAGAGAGGTGATTCTGCCCCTTTACTGTGCTCTGGTCACACAGGAGGGTTTTGAATGTTTCCAAAGAAGGAGAGCTCACACCCTCTCTGGGCAGTCTGTGCCACAGTTTTGTCACCCTCACCCTGACAAAGTTTTTTCTTATATTTCTGTGGAACCTCCTGTGTTCCAGCTTGTACCCATTGCCCCTTGTCCTATCATTGGATCTCACTAAGAGTCTGGTTCCATCCTCCTGACACTCTCCCTTTCCATATTTGTAGACATGACTGAGGTCACCCCTCAGTCTCCTCTTCGCCAAGCTCAAGAGACCCATCTCCTTCAGCCTTTCCTCACAAGGAAGGTGCTCCAATCTTCTACACAGACCAATGGAACAAGAAGGCCAGGCTGGATGAGGCACTGAGCAACCTGCTCTAGTGGGAGATGTCCCTGCCGATGGCAGGAAGGTTGGAACTAGATGATTTTTAAGGTCCCTTCCAACCCAAACTATTCTATGATTCCAAGAAGACACAATCAAGCCAGAATCACACAGCCACCACTTTTGCTCACACAGTTCTCATAATAAAGCTTTGAAACCCAAGATTATGTCCTTCTGACAGAACTCTGCTTGAATAACGTAGCTGAAACAAGACTTGAATAATTTTCTTCTCCTGCCTGCCATTTTGACATGTGAAGAAAAGAGGGCTGCATTTAAATGAAAGGGAATAGTTTCCCTTCAGCATTTGCAAATATCCTGATGGAACATTTTGACCTGATTTGAAGGATTTTTGATGAGCTCATGTTGTGATGTGGAGTTCTCCAGCAATGCCAACCCATCCAAGGAAGGAAGCAGGCAGGGTCCTGCATTGGAAATGGCTTTGGGTACAAATAAGGGCTGTTTTCTCTGAGTGCTCCAGAGTCAACGGGAGATTTGGAGATCAAGGAGAAAGCATTAGGCTTTATGAGGTGAAATATTTAGTACTGGTATTTAAGGACTGAAATATCTTTTGAAATATGGCTCTTAACTATTATTTACCTGGTGATTTATAGCTCAGTTCACCACGCAGCAAAAGGGTTTGCTCTTGCTGTGAGTGACTAAAGAACCCATGGCAAATTGGTTGTTTCATAGTCCTCCTCTCTTTTCCTCTTCTTTTTATTTTTTCTTATGGTGGATCTTCTTGATTATCACCCTCCTTGTAGGAAGTCCCAGGGTTTCAAACCAACCTTTACAGCCAGTAGGGTATAAATGCACCAGAATAATAAAATTATTGAATAGTTTGGATTGAAAGGGACCTTAAGGAGCATCCAACCCCATTGGCATGAGCAGGGACACCTCCCTCTACACCAGGTGGCTCATGTCAAGCTTTTCATCCACCAATACCTTCAAGCTCTTTTCCACAGGGCTGCTCTCTTTCACATCATCCCTGTCACCAACATTAACATCAGTGTGATCAACCAGGGTTTTCCAGCTAAAATCTGGATAAGACACCTATGGAAAAAAAAAAGTGAGATGATCTTCCAGAGAAAAGGTTTTGGGGTCTCTCAAAACTTAAGTAACCAGCAAAGATTTGTTGAGAAGTTTATCACAGCAACCACAGACCATAAAAATTTAAACCCAGAAGGGTGGATGGACTCCATGGGATTTCTGGAAGCCCACGGGGAAAGCTTAGCCCTGAAAGGAGCAGAAATACATGAACGAGATGAGGTCAAGGTGTTACCTGATAGTTCAGGTGGAAAGTCCCTGTGTTTTTACAGCTGAAAGACTCCAGGACTTTTCTCTAGGTTCGAGGCACAATTTGGATTTATGAATTGCTCAACTGCTGCACGGGGATCATGGCTTTGTCCTATTTTCTTAAGACCCATCTTTGCTGTCAGAGCGAGACTCTTCCAGGTCTAGGTCACAGCATTAAAGCAGATGAAAGATTTTTCAATGTGAGAGTAAAATTTTGCTGAACTAAGGTGTGAATTTTGAGCTTTTTTCAGGGCATGTTGATCCCATCTCATACACCAGCTTGGTCCAAGGCAGTGCTAATCACCACATCCTGAGAACATTAGGTCAATTGTTTGTCAAATTAGCCAGGTGAGTTCACACTTGCAATGAGCTTTCACCTGAGGCTGCAGCTGGGTTCCAGGCTGTTCCTTATTTTTACCTACCCAGGAGTTGTTCAATCGACTGCTTCCCTCTGAAAGAGTTGGGCAACCTACCCCCAAATCCTTGGGAAAGACTGACCTCTTCTGGGAAGCTGAAATGCAGCCATTGTACAGAACCTGAAACCAGCCATTGTGCCTTGGAATTTCCCCCGGGGCATTTTGGGCGGTCCCTGCAGCAGTCTAGGCGTTGGAAGCTACATATTTTCAATGATTTTTTCGTGAGATGCTTTCTTAAAGATGTTTTCTGCTTGCTGGCTCTTTAAATCTCATCTCTTTGACTAAATTTACTTCCCCAATTCCCTAAACATTGGAGTGGATGCAGAGGAGGATGATGAGAGGGCTGGAGCACCCCTCTTGTGAGGACAGGCTGAAGGAGTTGGGGTTGGTCAGCCTGGAGAAGAGAAGGCTCAGGGGGGACCTTTTCAATTCCTGAAGGGGGCTACAGAAAGGCTGGGGTAGGACTTTTTAATAGGGTCCAGGACTAAGATTAATGGATGCAAATTGGAAATGGGAAGATTTAGGCTGGATAGAAGAAAGAAGTTTTTTACTGTGAGGGTGGTGAGATATTGCCCAGAGAGGTTGTGGATGTCCCCTCAATCCCTGGAGGTGTTTAAGGCCAGGCTGGATGTTACATTGAGCAGCCTGGTCTAGTGAGAGGTGCAGAGGGGTTGGAACTAGATAATCGTTAAGGTCCCTTCCATCACAAACCATTCTATGGTTGTCTGAATGTTTCAGAGATGACAAAAGACCAGGTGTTCATGTAGTACCAAAGTACTGATCTGATCTGTGGTGACCCAGTTATGAAACCCAAGGCTGAGATGACCTCTATGGTCCTAACAGTGGCTGATGTATAATCTAGAAAAATTGATGTCCTTCTCTGTGCCTCAGCTACCCTCACTGCAAACACAGGCTAGATGAGTTTGCTCAGAGCCTCAGCAACTTCAGTGCCTTAAGAGATGGGGCCTCCATCACCTCTGAGGGCAAACTCTTCCAATGTCTCACCATCCTCATGGTGAAGAACTTCTTCCTAATCATAGAATCATAGAATAGTTTGGGTTGGAAGGGACCTTAAAGATCATCGAGTTCCAACCCCCCTGCCATAGGCAGGGACACTAGACCTGCTCTGCTCTAGTTTCAAACCTCTGCCCCTCATCCTATCACTAAATGCTCTAAGAAACAATCTCTCTCCAGGAACTGTTCCCAGATATTTCACAGTCTACATCCCTTCCCCAGCTATCGTGGCTCAGATACATTTTTTTTCCTGAAAATGCAGGTTTAGGCACTTGTACAGTAATTTCCTAGCTCATTCATTACAGATTAATTGGATTAATTTACACAGATAGCCTTGGCTTACTTAGTAGGAGCAGCTAAAGATAAATTAACACACAACCATTGCCATCCACTGGTCATGTGGATGGAGAGAGGAGACAGGACATTCTGCTCTCCTCCAGCCACTGAGAATTTTAACAGTTAAAAATGCAAAATCTGAGATCTTTTGGTATTTCCCTTCTCTCCCTGAACATCCCTGGTGTAAGTTTCTCCTTCTGGCAGCAAGAGCACCTCTGAAATGCAAAGAGATTGCCTACAAATCATTGGCTTCAAATGGCCCACATCTCTGAAAGGAATTTCCACAGCTTTTCTGGGCACCGAGCACTAGGTCATTAGACATCTGCAAACCCAGACTGGTGATGAGCTCACCACCTCACTGGACTATCTCACATTGCAAATGTCTAACTTCCAGACTCAGTTTTTCCCACTCCTGGAGTTGTAGGCTTTCCCCATGAGCCAGCAGTGTGCACTTGCAGCCCAGAAACCCAACCCAATCCTGGGCTGCATCAAGAGAAGTGTGGCCAGAAGGTCAAAGGAGGTGACTTTGACTATCTACTCAGCTCTGGTGAAACCCCAACTGGAGTTACTGTGTCCAGTTCTGGTGCTCTCAACATAAGAAGGACATTGAGCTGTTGGAGCAGGTCCAGATGAAGGCCATGAAGATGATGAGGGGACTGGAGCACCTCCCTTCTGAGGACAGGCTGAAGGAATCGGGGTTGTTCAGCCTGGAGAAGAGAAGCTTCAGGGGGAACCTCAGTGTAGCTTCTCAATACCTGAAAGGGGCTACAGAAAGGCTGGGGTAGGACTTTTTAACAGAATATGTGATGGCAGGACTAGGAGTAACAGAAGCAAATTGGAAGAGAAGAGATTCAGGCTGGATAAAAGAAAGAAGTTCTTTCTGGTGAGGGTGGGGACAGGTTGCCCAGAGAGGCTGTGGATGCCCCCTCAATCCCTGGAGGTGTTTAAGACCAGGCTGGATGGGACATTGAGCAACCTGGTGTAGTGGGAGGTGTCCCTGCCCATGGCAGTGGGGTTGGAACTAGATGATCTTTAAGGTCCCTTCCAACCCAAACCATTCTATGATCTCTCAACATAGACACTCAAGCCCAGATAGGAAGATGCAGTTAACCCTTGTTCCTCCAAACTTTCAGATGCAACTTTTCCATCTAACATTTCTCACTTCCAAGAATATTTGTAGATATATATCTCTTTTTCCCAACTTAGGTGAATGCTTTTACATAAACACACTGGCTAAAGCTGATCAGTCTTGGCAAGCTTCAATTTGTTTTTTCAAAGGTGAAAAAAATAAATAACTTCTTCTTTTAATAAGTTGATTTTCTAAATATTCCCAGATAATAACTTAAATGCTTTAAGTTTTTATTATTTTCAAGCTCCTTCCATTTGCAGGCTAAATATTTATCTTTAATTTTTTTCTTCCTACCTGGATCATGTTGTAACTGTTTTGCTTTCTGCAAAGCTTGAGGCTCTTTGTTTGATAGTTTTAAATCCTCTTTCATAAAGTCTTGGATGTTTTCACAGCCTGTGAGCTGCATCTTTGTTTCCTCCTTGAAGAACAAGGCACAGTCTCCCATGTTGGACAGCAGAACCCCTAGGCAGTGCCAACACTGACATTTTTCATGCTGAGAAATTAGCCAACATTTTGGATTTGGAGAATTGAGCAGCAGGTATTGCAAGGATGAGATGTGGGAATTTATAGAGACTGCAGCAAAGTTTCCACTTGCTGGAACGTGGCAGCAAAAGATTCTTTTCTCACTGCTCCAAATCTCTTTCTAGATAGAAAAATGTTATCTCATTTAGATTTCTAAAGTCCAAATGATCAACATCATGTTTTTCTCTGACTCCTTAGCATTCCCATGTTGGCATCTTCACTTTTAATTAGACCCCAGCTGTACATGTAGGCTCTAAAAAATCTATATTCTGTAAAGAAATGTAATTAATACACTGAAAGAGTTATTAAGCATTGGAACAGGCTGCCCTGGGAAGTGGCTGCCAGACAGTCCCTGGAAATATTTAAGAGATGAGCAGACATAGAGCTTAGAGATGTGGTTTAGTGATGTCAGAGTTGGGTTGATGGTTGGATTTGATGATCTGAAAGGTCCCTTCTGATCTAAATAATTCTTTGATTTCATAGAATCACAGAATGGCTTGGGATGGAAGGGACTTTTAGTTCCAACCCTCCTGCCATGGGCAGGGACACCTCCCACTACACCAGGTTGCTCAATGCCTCATCCAGCCTGGCCTTAAACACCTCCAGGGATTGAGGAGGCATCCACAACCTCTTCAGGAAACTTGTTCTCACCACCTTCACAGTAAAGTACTTCTTTCTTCTCTCCAGCCTAAATCTCCCCTCTTCCAATTTGCATCCATACTCCTAGTCCTGCCATCACATACTCTATTAAAAAGTCCTACCCCAGCTTTTCTGTAGCCCCTTTCAAGTATTGAGAAGCTACGTATGAGGTGCCCCCTGAGCCTTCTCTTCTCCAGGCTCAACAACCCCAATTCCTTCTGCCTGTGTTCATAAGATTTTCATGAAGAATTCATAAGAACTTCTTTCTTATCTCCAGCCTAAATCTCCCCTCTTCCAATTTACATCCATTATTCCTAGTTCTGCCAAACTGGAACCTATTAAAAAGTCCTACCCCAGCCTTTCTGTAGCCCCCTTCAGGTATTGAGAAGCTTCTATGAAGTCCCCCCTGAGCCTTCTCTTCTCCAGGCTGAACAAGCCCTACTCCTTCAGCCTGTCCTCATAAAAGAAGTGCTCCATCCCTCTCATCATCTTCATGGCCCTCCTCTGGACCTGCTCCAACATCTCTTATGTTGAGGGCTCCAGAACTGAACACTCAGGAGAAAAATTAAAAAAAAAAAAAAAAGACAAACATAAAGAGATATAAAATATTCCAGAACTTCTTTTTAGGAGCAAGGAGTTGTGTTTATTGCATGCTTGCTTTGTTGTCTCTGATCTGTTTTGAATCCCAAATGTTTGAAGTTCTAAAGTGACTTGCTTATCTTGGAACATGTGGTACCAGTGATTTCTACAAGAACACCGATGCCCTCACAAAGTTTTAAGCACATGCTTAGAAATTCTTTGTTGGAACAAAGATAACGAAAAAATAAAACAAAAACCCAAAACCCTACAGTTCCAATTCTGCTGTCTGAAAAAGACTGCAACAGCATCCACCCCACACCACCCACATGTCCATTGAAGCTAAACCTTTTCTTAACTTTTTCCATTTTCTAGTCCCTTTTTCCTCTGCCAAAATTCATGAAAATTTTCCTTCTGATTTTGCTTGCTTTTTATTGGTCTTCTCCTTCCTTCTTTTTTTATATCTTGATAAACTTAAGGATTTTCCACAGATGGAGTCCTGAATTCAAGAGCGTCCTCCCCATTCCTTCATTCTCATGGATTTGACGCATAAAAATGTCTCAGAAATAATGGTCTGATTTCATCTGGCTGCAGAGGGGTTTGGATTAGGATCAATGTTGGTGAAGTTGCTACATAAAATTACTGACCACAGCCAATCTGATGTCTTTACAGTTCAGAATCTCAGGAGTTTGTACATTTTTCAGTCCTGCTTGAGGACAGATTGACTTTGGACGCCTCTTGAATGTGCAAAGCAGGAATCTGACTCTGTGCCAAAGACCATCTCTTCTGAAATGCCATAGAATCATGGAATGTGTTGAGTAGGAAGAGTCCCTCAAAAGCCATCTAGGAGAGAACTGGGACATCCTGCACTAGATCAGATTGCTCAGAGCTTCAGCAAGCCTGGCCTTGGGTGTCTCTAGGGTTAGATGGGACCTCCACCACCTCTCTGGGCAACCTCTCCCAGTGTCTCACCACCCTCATGGGGAAGAATTTCTTCCTAATGTCTCATCCAACCCTGCCCTGCTCTAGTTTCAAACCTTTGTCCTATCACTCCATGCTCTGGCAAATAGTCCCCCTACAGATTTCCAGTAGCCCCTTCAGGTACTGGGTGGCCACTGTGAAGTCTCCCAGGTGCCTTCTCTCCTCCAGGCTGAACAGCCTGTCCATGTAGAAGTTCTCCAACCCTCACATCATCCTCAACTTCTCCATCTGAAGAATCATAGAATAGTTTGGGTCAGAAAGGACCTTAAAGATCATCGAGTTCCAATCCCCCTGCCATAGGCAGGGACACCTCCCACTACATCAGGCTGCTCAGTGCCTTGTCCAGCCTGGTCTTGAACACCTCCAGAGAGGGGACATCCACAACCTCTCTCTGTTCCAGTGTTTCACCACCCTCACTGTAAAGAATTTCTTTCTTAGTTTGAGTCTAAATCTACTCCCTTCGAATTTACATCCGTTGTTTCTGGTCTTCCCATCCGATATCATATTAAAAATTCCTTCCCCTGCCTTTCTGTAGGACCCCCTCAGGTACTGATAAGTTACTCTGAGGTCCCCCCTGAACCTTCTCTTCTCCAGGCTGAACAACCCCAACTCCTTCAGCCTGTCAGTTGCTCCAGCCCTTCGACCATCTTCGTGGCCCTCCTCTGGACCTGCTCCAACAGCTCAATGTCCTTCCTGTGTTGAGGGCTCCGGAACTGGACACAGTAACTCCATGTGGGGTCTCACCAGAGCCCAGTAGAGGGGCAAAATCACCTCTCTGGACCTGCTGGTCACACTCCTCCTGATGCAACCCAGGATTTGGTTGGTGCCTTCTTGGCTGCAAGAGCACACTGCTGGCTCATGTTGAGTTTGTCATCAAGTGACACTCCCAAGTCTTTTTCTTCAGAGCTGCACTCAAGGCACTCTCCACCCAGCCTGTGTCTGTGCTTGGGATTGCTTCGACCCAGGTGCAGGACCTTGTCTCTTATCTGCTAAAAAGCACAGGAGAGCTCAGCAGGGTCTGAGGCCTGTGAAAAGCAGAACTGGGAGCTCTCCTGTTTGCTGTTGTCCCAGTCTGGATGAGGTTCATCTTGGCAGCCTTCAGGGGAAAGGTCTCCTACCCCATTAGCTCTCCATTGAGCCATCCAGCCTTCCATGCCAGGCTGTTTTATTTGGAAAACGTGACCACTTGCGGCAAACATTATTTACCTCCTCACTTTTTGCTGTTGTTGTTCCTGCTCAATGTGAAACTCCTTGGCTTGGAAATAAAGATTTAATAAAGTCTATTAAAAGTGTAAATATAGTAACACCCTTTTTGGAATTTCTTCCTCTTATTTTCTTTTTCTTTTTTTTTTTTTTTAATTGATTGTATCTTAGAGGCAAAACTTTTAATGCAGTGGCAAAATATCAGGAGTAATTAGATTAAGTGTGGGGGGGAGTTGCTGAATATATTTTGAGGGCTGTAAAACAGAAATAAAACAAAACTTACTTTATATTTGTAGACAAACGTGTGCATGTGTTTATGCTTTTATCCACTTTTTGCCAGTTTTGCCCTTTTTCTTTCTTCTTTCAAAGCACTAGGAGCAAAAATAATGTAGATGATAGAAGCCTTTCTGTTTATTCTTGTTCTCTTTCCAGTAATGAATAAGCTCGAAGGGCATTATTTTAACTAGGCTCTTGTAATCCTTTAACTGGCCTTGTTGAAAATAAGACCCAGCACTGCCAGACACCAGGCAGCAAAAAGCTACTTAGTGCCAAACACCTTGGCACTGGAGGAGCTGGGAATCGGCTGGTTTCTCCTCCTGTTCAGAATATTCACCTTCCTGGGTCTCTAAGAGGACTGTCACAGAATGTCTTGAGTTGGAGTTCAAAAGCCATCTTGTTCAACCCACCCTGTAGTGAGCAGGGGCATCCTGCACTACATGAGGATGCTCACAGCCTCATCAAACCTGGCCTTGGATGTCTCCAGGGATGGAGCTTCCACCACCTCTCTGAGCAACCTCTTCCAGTGTCTCACCAACCTCATGGGGAAGAACTTCTTCCTCATGTCTCATCTAACTCTATCCTGCTCTAGTTTCATACCATTGCCCTTCATCCTATCACTAGATGATCTAACAACCCCTTCCCAGCTTTCCTGTAGCCCCTTCAGGTCCCAATAAGCTATGAGGTCACCCTGGAGCCTTCTCTTCTCCAGCCTGAACAGCCCCAGTTCTCTCAGCCTGTCCTCACAGGAGAGGTGCTCCATAAAGGACATGAGTTGGGCTAGAAGAATCTAGAAGCTCTCTGCCTCAAAAGGTACCCTAGTTACTGCATCCACTCAAATTATTTTCTTCCAGTTCTCATCTCTGATCATCCCTGAGACAGCATTTCAGACTCCCAGGGCTTGGCTTTGTTCACATCTCAGGAAGAAGAAGGACCCCTTGGCTCTGTCATTAGGAAACCTCTGATTTTATAAGGTGAGCGAGTGCCCAGATTAGCACAGCTCAGACTAATCTTCTCCAAGGATTGGTGAGATTTCAGGAACTATTAAAAATAAGACTTCATAATGAGCTGAATTTATAAAACAGCATTGTAAGTATCCTAATAGTGGGAGGAAAGAATGACAAGGTGGAAGAAGAACAACACATCTTTAAATTTCACTGTCATCTCTTCTGGAGCTTTGGACCTCACCAAGTGCAAGTTTTACTGCAAGAGGTTGCTGACAAAATGAGGGTCAAATCAACTGAATGGGGACTGTCCTGAAGGAGACCATGTGGAAACTGATACAAGAAGCAAACATATGAAAAGAGGAGTTAAAATTATCCATGAAGTGGCCTCGATTGTCTAGAAGATTTTTCCTCACTGCATGAACCTCCCCATTTTGATTTGACACACCCAACAACTTTGATTTTGGTTGTTAGATGTTAGTTTCCTATAGTCATGGAGATTTGAACCTCCAACATTTTAAATTTGAGAAAAGAAGTCAGAACTTGCCCTTGCCTTGCCTCTGGGTCACAACCCTGGTTACTGCCCCAGCTGGGTGATTGAGATCTCCTTCTGCTCCTCTAAAACCAAAGGAAAAGAACCTCTTGAGAGCTGGAGGTCCTCAATTCATCGCATCACACAAGTATAATGAGGACTGTTGAAAAGGCTTCTGCAAAATTGAGATAAGGCCCCCTTTTTGCTTCCTTTTTGCCAAGAGAGTTCATCACCCACCTGACATTTTCCATTCACATCTGAAGAGCTTTGTAGGATAAAATAACTACAAATTGGAGGAGCTACCTGCAGGCACCTGGGAAAAACAAACAGGGCCTGGAGATAAGAGCAAGTGGGAGAACAGAGAGATAAGGGAAAGAATCAAACACTTCTCCCTCCTCTTTCCTTCCTCTCCATTTCCTCCTGGGAGCAGCAGAGTTCACAATGTTCTGCTGTTCAAGTGCTGGGTTGTAGGCATTGGTCTCCCCATGTCAGCAAGGGGACATCTTCCATGTCTGACAGTCTCAACACACATGTTCTTATTCAGTGCCAAAGCTGAGAAGCCTGTGATGATGGTGGAATTCTCCTGCCTGTGTCAACATGGCTATGAAGCAGCAGCCAGCCTAGTGGTACATCCACTTGGAAGGGCGTAGGAACAAGACCATGCTGAGAATTCTAAAATATTCCCTACTGAAGAGAACACCAGCAAAGTAGATCCAAAGAATATCCTTGAAAGCTAGAAATGTGAGTATTACAAGGGTGATATGATTTCAGTAAGAACACAGCTCTTATCAAAGAATTTCAAGCTATTTAGGCACTAGAATTTTCAATAGATGGAACATTATGAGATCTTAGACCTGGATTCTTGCGTTGAATCACTCTATAAAAACTGGGAACTCAAACTTTGAAGAGGCCAAGATACAGCTCATTACCTGCAAATGAATGCACAGTGAGACCATGATCCTGTGGAATGACTTTGTTTTTTGCAGCATGAGAATTGAGAAAAAGAATTAGCAATCAGGTTTGGAGACTTTGTCTTTAGGAGATGCCCTGGGAATTTTGAGCACTAAAAGCAGTTTGGTCCTTAATCCACCTGAGAAATATCAAATCGTGGAAAACTAATGGATCTAGGTAGCAGGACTAGGAATATGGGATGAAAATTGGAAGAAGGGGAGATTTAGGCTCAAGAAAGAAATTCTTTGCCGTGAGGGTGGTGAGACACTGGAACAGGTTACCCAGAGAGGTTGTGGATGCTCCCTCAATCCCTGGAGGTGTTTAAGGCCAGGCTGCATGAGGTATTGAGCAACCTGATGGCTGCTGGGTGGTGGGAGGGTTGAAACTAGATGATCTTTAAGGCCCTTTCCAACCCAAACCAGTTTATGATTCTATGAAGTCAGCCCTCACTGCTGAGCTGAAGGACAAGGACACAAAGAGATGAGTGGACATCCCTAAAAAAAGATGGGCATGTGCTACAACAAGTTGCTAAGGTCCTAGGAGTCATGGCTCACACAGTTGAGCTTGAAGATCTAAGAGTTTGTCCCCAGCAGTGGCCTGTATTATCCATAATGCCTTTGACTACTTGATGTGTCAACCTTGGTCATACTTTATCTGAGGGCAGCAGTGTCCCTGAGTTGCATTCAATATCTGGTTTCTTCTACCCTGGGAGAACATTGATGTGTTGGAGATGTCCTCAAATACCCAGCTGACCTCCATCTCCTATTTCAGGGGAACACAGAGATGTGGTTTCCTCATCCTCTCTTCCCCATCAAGGAAATAAAGCAGAAGTGGAGCAAGAGGTGACAGTGCTTCCTGAAGTGATGCTTCAACCCAATCTTAACTCCTTCTTAAAACAGGTTGGACTTCAGAAAGTCTCAGTGATGGGTGAGAACTGACCCAGGGCAGTTCCACATCTCCAAAAATATTTCATCTGGTTGATTCTAAGCCAAAGGGATGAGGTGGATTGGCTCCTCCATCATCCAAATCTGCTCTCCTGCCTCTGTTTGAAAATCATGACCTTTGGGAGCAGAAAACTCAATGACAGCAAAATTGGCAAGTCCAGTTGTCTACAAAAGGGAGTGAACTTGGCATCTTTGAGTGTCTGGAAATGGAGCTGTTTATACAAGGAGATGGGAAAGGAGAACAGCCATGTATGAGGGCTAAAATAGATCATTCACAAGAGCATAGCGTGCTACAGAATAATGAGGGTCCTACTGACAAAGATGTGACATAAATAAAACTCATGTTAGCTCCTTCCTCTTTGGAACACAATGTTCCCCCCCCAGGAGACAAAGGAATTACCCAAAAAGCCTTCTCGTTCCCCTACAAGTGTGATTTACTCCAGTTGCTAAATATACACCAATATAAATCTGCCAGAATTAGATAAGAATAAAAGCAGTGATGGTCTTATGATTAAAATGCTGGAGAGGGAATATGGTTATTAGGAAATTTTGCTCCACTACCTATTTTCTGCTGGATGGTGAACAACTGAGATCACTTACAAATGACACTGCCTCATTCCACATCATGCAGATACACACAAAACCTTCTCAAAACCTTCATTTTATTTTTTTTTTACTCTTCATTTATCAAATGGTCTTACTTGTTCTATCTTTTTTATGTGGACTGTTTTTTCTATGGAACAAGAAGTATCTTCACAAGCCAAATATCCTAATCCTATCGTTCCCTGACTGGGTGAGGAGATAATTTTAATGCTCTGGTTTTCATAAAACTAAAAAAAAAAAAAATTACAGAAAAGGATGTTTCCATGGACAAGTATCTTTGCTGTCACCACTTCAGGGAGCCCTCTACATCTATATCTAGGCTACTGGATCACAACTTTGGACTCCTGTGAAACCCAGAGGGGTCTGGAAACAAATCTTATGAGGAGTGGCTGAGGGAATTAGGATTGTTCAGTCTAGAGAAAAAGAAGTTGAGGGGAGACCTTCTCATTCCCTACTGAAAGGTGGGAATCAGCCTCTTCTCCCATGTAACAAGAGGCAAGACAAAAGAAAATGGCCTCAAGTTGTACCAAGGGTGTTTTACACTGGATATTAGAAAAATTTTTAGACCAAAAAGGTTATTAAGTATTTGAACAGGATGTCCAGGGCAGTGGTTGAGGCACCAACCCTGGAGGTACTTAAGAGATGGGTAGTGTTTACAGGAAGAGTCTAGATTCTGGTTCTTATCATAGTTAGGTTGATGGTTGGACTACAAGATCTGAAAGATCTCTTCCAGTCTAGGAAAATCTATGATTCTTTGAGGCTCAATGTATTTACTCACACCAAATGTCTAGGGCTCTTGGGATGGTTGAGAGGTTGACACAGGATGGGCAGATGAGGGATAAGATCTATGGGACACTGCAGTGAGCTCCTGGAAAAACAACGACAGCCCCAACTCCTGAAATTACCCCAAATCCTGCATATCCAATCCTAACCAGGCAAAAAAAGACAGCCAGCGTGAAGAGGTGTTTTAATATTTGTCTGTAGAAAACTCCTTTGCCTGACCTAAATTCTTATTTCTTTGCTACCAAGGAACACATCTTCTCTGCTGAGCACACCTTCTTCCTTATAAAAGCTGTTAGACTGTGTGTCATGTTTAAATCTCCACTGGGACTGAGAAAGGAAGTTCAACTCATTCAAGAGATGAAGAATTCAAGCACTTCTTGGGGCAGATCCTCCGCAGCATGAACTTCCACCTCTGGTTGATGCTCTGCTGAGCTTCATAAGATGAACAAGTGACATCAGCACATGTTGCTGCCTCTTCACTGAGTGTCCACATGATTTAAGGTGTAGATAAGCCAGTTTGGGTTTTACTTCTGCAAATACCATGCAACTTTCTTCCTGCCTCTAGCACCTCAGTCAAAACATTTCATTTTGGAAATGCTCTTTTTTTTTTTTTTTTATGACACACTGGGGTTTTTTTGTCTTTTTTGGTTCATTTCACAACAGAAAGTTCTATTGGTTTTGATGCACATTGATACCACGATGTTCAGAGTTGGAGGAATTTGAAATCTGGGAAAAGTGAGGGGTCAGAAAGAAGGCAGAAGAGAAAGAAAAAACAATCCAGGACCTTTTTTGTGTGTGTGTAGCTTCCAGCACAGAATCACAGAATGTCAGGGATTCAAGGGACCTTGAGAGATCATCTAGTCCAATCCCCCTGCCAGAGCAGAAACACCTAGGTCACACAGAAATACATCCAGGAGGGCTTGAATGTCTCCAGAAAAGGAGACCACATACCCTCTCTGGGCAGTCTGTGCCACTGTTTTGTCACCTTCACCTTGACAAAGTTTTTTCTCCCATTTCTCTGGAACCTCCTGTGTTCCAGCTTGCACCCATTAGCCCTTGTTGTGTCACTGCATGTCACTGAGAAGAGCCTGGCTCCAACCTCCTCACACTCACCCTTTAGGATTTACAAATATTAATGAGATCACCCCTCAATCTCCTCTTCTCCAAGCTAAAGAGACCCAGCTCCCTCAGCCTTTCCTCAGGAGGGAGATGCTCCTTTCCCATCATCATCTCTGTGGCTCTGCAGATCTCAGCACAGGTCCTATGGAAACATGTTAACCACAAGGAATAATGAGGCCACAAGATAACATCGATTCAGAGATCAAAATTAGAGCAAAACACATCTCACTGTGTCATTGGCTCAGCAACATTTCAACCCATAGAAGAGCAATGAAAGGGATGCAGCATTAGACCATAGGCTTTCACATTTTGCTCTTCTCTTTGGAGAAGGCAAAGGAAGCACATGTGGTTCTTCAAGAAGATTTCATTTGAATTAGTATTAAATTTAATTAAATTTAGTATTTAATTAGAATGTACTAAATACTGAGAACTGCTGTGTTTAAGCAGTGGCCTGGTTCTATTTGCTTCAGTGAAGCCACATCTCTCTCCCTCATTTTCCCTCTCCTGTGGAGACATAAATCCAGCTTGTAGAGTCATAAAATGGTTTGGGTTGGAAAGGATCTCAAAGATCATCTAATTCCAAACCCCCACCATGGGCAGGGACACCTCCCACCACACCAGGTTGTTCAAAAGCTTCATCCAACCTGGCCTAGAGCACTCCCTTCCAGCACAGGACACAATCAGAGCAGGGTGTTAATAGCAAACAGGCAGCATGGAATGAATGTTCCCTTCTGCAGATGTATCCCCAAGAAGTTGGCACAACTTCTACAGTCTGGAGGAGCGTTGACTAGTGAAGAAGCACTTTTTATTTTCCTTCCCCCTGCTAATAAGACCCCAAGCCACAATTGAGCAATGGAGCAATTATGTTCTTTAACATGAAAATTCTGACTCACGCTAAGGAACTCTTAAAAAAAAAAATCACTCTCCCCACCTCCCCACTCCTTCCCATGCCCTGCCAAAAATCCCGTGGTGACATTCTTTATTCTTTCCTGCTCACAGTTAAGTGGAATGACAGCTCAAGGTCAAAAAGAGAAAACTATGTCATTTAAAGCTAGGTTGAAAAGGCAAGAGATACATGAAATTGAAGGTATTTGTCAGATATGAAACCATGGTTGATCTCTACCACTGATATAACAGAGGGGAGTTAAACAGCAACATAATTTTTTTTTCTTCTTTTACTTAACAACCTTAAAAGACAGAGAAATGTGAGACTGGATCATAATTCTGGCTTTTACAACAGCTAAATTTTAGGAATGTGATGGATCTGGTGCTAAAGTTTGATTCTCTGCCTTCAAAATGTTCTAAAACTTCAGTGGATGACAAAGCTTCCCCTTCCCTCCTCATTTTGAAGTTGCTGTCTCAAGGCATGGGGATGTGAGGACTTTTTACTAAAAAACCCACATTTATAATTAGAATTTTTGACAGTGAAGGTGATGTGATGCTGCCCTAGTTTGCACAGAGAAGCTGTGGCTGCCCCATCCCTGGAGGGGTTTTCATTGCCAGCGCAGATGGGGATTTGACCAGCCTGAGCTGCTCTGCCCAGGGCAGAAGAGTTGGAACCAGATGATCTTTGAGGTCACTTCAACCCAAATCCACAACCTCTCTGGGAAACCTCTTCCAGTGTCTCACCACCCTCACAGGAAAGAATTTCTTTCTTATCTCCAACCCAAATCTCCTCTCTTCCAATTTACATCCATTACTCCTAGTCCTGCCATCCTGAACCCTATTAAAAAGTCCTAGCCCAGCCTTTCTAGAGGCCCCCTTCAGGTACTGATAAGACACTGTGATATCCCCCCGTGAGTCTTCTCTTCCACAGCCTGAATAACCCCAACTCCATCAGCCTGTCCTCAGAAGGGAGGTGCTCCAGCCCTCTCATCATCTTCATGGCCCTCCTCTGGACCTGCTCTAGCATCTCATTGTCCTTCTTATGTTGAGGGCTCCAGAACTGGCCCCAGTAACTCCAGTTGGGGTCTCAACAGAGGGCAAAATCACCTCCCTTGACCTGCTGGCCACACTTCACTTGGAGCCTTGCAGTCTTCTCATTCATAAAAAGATTGTCCTTAGTTTGTTGAGATCAAATTTGCAACTACAATTGCTTGTGAAATCAGAGAGGATAAATCATAAGGAACAGGATTCTACTACTCAACAGAATCATAGAATAGTTTGGGTTGGAAGGGACCTTCAAATTCGTCAAGTTCCAACCCCCCTGTCATAGGCAGGGACACCTCCCACTACATCAGGCTGCTCAGTGCCTTGTCCAGCCTGGTCTTGAACACCTCCAGGGAGGGGGCATCCACAACCTCTCTGGGCAACCTCTTCCAGTGTTTCACCACCCTCACTGTAAAGAATTTCTTTCTTATGTCAAGTCTAAATCTACCCCCTTCCAATTTACATCCATTGTTTCTAGTCCTCCCATCCGATATCATATTAAAAAAGTCCTTCCTCTACCTTTCTGTAGGACTCCCTCAGGTACTGATAAGTTACTCTGAGGTCCCCCCTGAGCCTTCTCTTCTCCAGGCTTCTGTAGTCTTCTCTAAGTCTTCTACCTGAAGGGCATATTCAGCACTGGAACAAGTTGCCCAGAGCAGTGTTCACCCCTGGAGGGGATCCTTAGAGGTAAAAAAATAGGTAGACCTAAGGATTAGAGACAAGCTTTAATGATGGTTCTTGTCACAGTAACGCTGATGGTTGGATTCAATAACGTGAAAGGTCCCTTGCAACCCAGGCAATTCTATAGTTTTATGACTGAACTCAGAACAATAGTCAAATTCACTGTTTGAATACATTGAGAGCACCCAACCCAACAAAAAGGATAATTTACGTCAAAACTCCTGAGCCAAAACCATCCCAGTCATAAAACCCCATCACTTTGAAGCTCTGCACCTCACAAACTTGCCCTATAAAAAAATCTCAAGCCCTTTCCATAGGCAACTTGGGAGGTTTACATCCCATTTGATTGTAAACACCTGCTAATTTTTTTTTTTAGCATTTTTCTTTCCATTAATATTCCTTTGTTTTCTTTTTTAGTCTTTTTTTTTTAATTGGTTGTTTTCTGGCAGCCTCCAAAGGGTGATAGAAAAAAATAAACACTAAGAAAATAAGAGAACCTTAAGGAGATGGTGGGAGATGTTAAAAGCTGCAAAGTAGACATTTGCTGCATGTAAGAATTTTATTGGTCCTATGGAACTCTGCTCTGCTCCTTAAATCTCACCCAGAGTGGTTAAAAATATCTTCCCCATGTGGAAAACTAACTACTAGGAGCTTCCTAAAGCTGAAATAATTTTGCAAAGACAGTCTGTGATGTTCTAAGGAGACAATCCCATGAACATCACTAAACAAAAAAGGAACTGAGATGTATTTCATGTTGTTTCTTAGAAGGTACATGGAGCCAGGTAACCTTGATTCGAGGACCAGAAATAACGGATGTA
>VZTY01021796.1:2702-63666 GCA_013400935.1 Turnix velox
GTGGGAGATGTCCCTACCCATGGCAGAGGGTTGGAACTTGGTGATCTTGAGGTCCCTTCTGACCCAAACTATTCTATGGTTCTATCCATGATCCTGGGTTAGTGAGCACCAAACACAGATCACCTTCTGAGCAGAGAAATCTCAAGCTATTCAGAAGAAAAGTTCACATCTCCCAGCTGTACTTTGTTTTTTCCTCCACTGATTTCAGCATCTTGAATTGTAGAAGCACAAAACCAAAAGAAAAGCTGCAAAGATTCTGCCTCTTTTGAAGCTTTCCAGATGCTTGGTGGCCTTACATGGGAGAAGCATCACTATTTAATCAACCAAACTCTTTTTTTTTTGGGTTTTAATATGGAAAATTTCAGTGGCACTTCACTCCATTTGTCTTCTTTTTTTAATTTCTTCTTTAGTCATATGATAATGTACACTTATAACCAGTGAATCATCCCCCCCCAAAAAAAAAAAAGTCATAAAGAGAAAAATAGCTCATATGTATGCCTCAGCGGTCAATGAATCACTGACAACAGGTATAATGGGAATAATTATATACTGCTGGGAAACTTAACCCAAAAGCCCAGCTCAGAAGGTTAGTTTTCCAAACTTGTGCAGTTGGATCCAAGGTTTGTGAGTGCCAGGTTAGGAAAGAGCCAAAGAGAATTTCAGAGTTGTGTTATTGCAAGGAAATATCCTCTCCAAGTGACTGCTACGTGTTGACAAATTGTTTATACTTAACCAAGCAATAATAATGAACAGTCTAAATAGACATTGATTTCTCTGTTTTTAATTCACTTTTGAGTGGGAAAATATCCTGGCAACAGAAATATGGATGTCAAGCCTTGGATGCCAGCCATTGCTTTATAACTAGGCTATTTTAAGCAGTAATATATATTATTTGGTATAACAACATATACTTGCAGGGTCTAATCCTGGAAGTTCTTACTCCAATGAGTTCCAGCCTTTCAATCAAAGTTTGTGGGGTTACAGATATGAATGTGAATTTGTAGCAGACAGTGTCCAGACATTAAAAAAAAAAGGAGGTTTCAGTCTGAATGCAGTTCGCCTGCTGCCTCCTAGAAAGTCAGTCAAAACACAAATGGTCTGCAATTGCTCCAGAACACAAGTGTAAAACTTCCTAAATCAGCTCAAAGAAACACAGCAACTGCAAGAAGAGATGTTGACCCACCAAGCCTAGCTCTAGAAGAAGGGTTTGATACCCCAGAGAAGTGACATTACAGTTGCAAGAGCTGGGAAAGTAGTTGAAAAGAGATGAGTAGCTGCTGTTAAATTTCTGGGAAATGTGAGATATTATATGACCTGTTAATTTATTCCAGAATTTCCCTTCTATGTTTTAACAATATTGGTCAGTATTCATTTCTGTGGTCAGCTAAGCCTTATCCTGCATTTCTGGGGCAGCTTAAAAAGTAAACAAAGCTGTGCCCTACTGAATGGCACAATTAGGGAGACTCATCCTTCTTATCTACCCCAAAACCTGTACCAGAACCAATAAATTCAGTACAATTCAGAAAAGATGGAAAAATCAGCCCTGAGCTGTGTCACTAACTGGGTATTCACCCTGCTCTGAGACACTTCCTCAGCATTAAACAGCCAAACCTCAAATTTGAAGATGTAAGCAAGGAGAAGCCACTGCAGGTGCTGACAAGGGATGGAGCTCTCCCCAAAATGCTGCATTAAAAACCTGACAGACCATGGGAATGAGCTCAGCAGGAAGCCTTCCTCCTTGGCACTGCACCACCTTGAGAGCACCCCTCCCTTACAGGGTCTGCACACACTCTGCTGCTCCCCATCACAATTCATAAAGGCAGATTGCAATTTCTTGGCCCCAAAATAGTTATCTGGAGATACCCACTCTCTGAATCTGCTGCATGAACCTTCTCAATGTGCTCAGCTTCCTGGTATAAAAGCCACCAGTCAACTTAAACGTCTCTATTTCTTCAAAATCCCATTTTAATTTAATTTCAGCAAATTGGATGGTTACTATTTCAAGTTGTTTAGCAGACTGTGTGCTTTGAAGAAGAAATCATTCCAAGAGACTTCAGAAAATTTCCATTTCCCCTCTATTGTTTCTCTGCCCTTATGCACCTTTCCCCACCAGCCACTGGAATGCTGTTTGCCATCCCACCTCCTCCCTCTCCCACATTCCACCTTCAACAAGCTCCTCAAAAAGCTTTCTCCTACCTCCTGGTGTCTTTCTGAAAGACAAATAAATTCTGTTTGTTCCAATTCAAAGGGGAAACTGCTTGGCTTTGTCTTGAAAAATGTATGGCATATTTACAGGGCATATTTGTCTTTTTTACAAAATTGGTACAATTAGGATCTCAGGATGAAAGTGCATTTTTGAGCAGATCAGGCAATGAGACAGGTCATTTTATCAGAAGTCCCCATATGGAACTTTGAGTCGGTTTCTTAAATCTGTCATCATAAAAGCATAAAACCAAGCTATGAGGCCATATCCAAAGTTCTTTCCCAATCTACCTGTTCCCCCCTACATGGTTTAGGTTTCATTTCAATGAAGACACTTGCCATTGCATGTTATCCTCTTTCCTGAGGACCTACTGTCTGTCAAGGAGGGCATCTGTGGTGTGCAGAAGGACCACAAGCATCCCACCCTGCTGAGAGCACAGAGGGTAGAAGCTTTAACTAACATTTTCCAACATGAATTGCTCCAAAATGGAAGCCAAGCAAAGGATGAGGCAGCAAAGTGAAAAAGTTTCATTACTGGGAGTCAGGGAATTTATTTTGAAATCCTTTCCCCCATGCAGGAGGTCACTGACTGCTGCTACAGGGCAGGCAAAGCTCTGAGCCCCACTTTGCAAATCTGCAGAGGTAGGAATATGTGGTGCATTTCTCCTGCTTCAGCAGGGCTTGTTGAGGCTTGGAGGTTTGCAGTGTGCTGCAAGATCAAAGGCTGAGAAGAACATTACAGATTCTGAACGGGGCCACAGACTATTTGCAACATGTGGAGGTGTGGCAGGTTGCTTAGCTTGCAAAGGAAAGCAGGAAAACCGAGGTTTCACAAGCCCTTATATTGCAATTACTTGGGTTTGAACTGGTCCTTTGTGAGATGGGCATGAAAGGCAAGGCTGGAATCTCCCCAAAAGCACCCAGAGGTACCTGAGTTTCAAGATTTACCCTAATAGTACCCTAAAAGGGAAGACAATGAGCTGGTTCTTTCTCTGTGTGAAAACACAGGGTTTTTTTTTCTTAAGCCTGTGAGTTCCCTCTCAAGTATTTGTCCATTGCAAAATTGTCTCTCTTTTTCTGAGGCCTTTCTGTTCTTTGCCAAGCACAATATAAATCCTGGCATTCACACTCCTGCCACAGGTTGTAGCACCCTCAAAGGTCTTGTATTTCTGGAGAAGTAACAACTCTTTTGCTTGTCACAGTAAGTGAAGGTCTTTCTTATAGCAGAGGTGGACAGAGAAGGAAGGAAATGTATTCCAGGAAAGCACAGGGATTAGTTTACAATCACAAATGGGAATTAATGTTTCTGTAAACACACACACAAAATGTGATACAGATATTTTGTCCCAAATAATACAAAAAGTCACCTCAGTTTGGTAATTCAACTATGGAAACCTATGGATGGAATGTGCAGTAGGAGAAATAACTAAAACTTTTGCACGAGTATTTTAATAAAATGGGGGAAAAGACAAAAAAAGGCAAGCAAGAAAAGCCTTGCTTGGAAATCCTAGAAAAATAGTCAAATAAAAGCTCACATTAGTGATGGTCTCACCCAAGATCCTCATTAGAGAAACAATGCTCGTGAGCAGACACCACCATTCATGGACTTGACTCAACAGCAAGGACAGCCAAGATTTTTATTAAAAAGTTTCTCAGCTGATGCCGACAGCAAATAAGCTTTTTGGGAAAGAGGAAGGACGATGAAACCAGATCTGAAAGAACCAGGAAAGCAGTTTACATGGACACCACCTGCAAGTCTGACAAGAGGAGTGAAAAGCAAAGTGCTCCACACACAAACAGCCTCAACTGGTCACCTCCTGATGGGAAGGATGCTGGAAAGCTTCACCATTGCACAAAATGGAATAAGCTACAAAGTGCTTTAATTTGCTACTTTATTGAAGTAGAAATAGGCATTGGTGACTACAAACTGGATCAAAAATTACTGAGATGGGAAATAATGTGAACTTTTCACACTAATTAACAATTATATATGCATGCTGGGGGACATGGTAGCTGGTCCCTCACCTGCAGGCTTTCAAGCTGAAGTATTCCAAGGGTCCTGTGTGTATGTGGAATATCAGAAATTCATTTCCTTCTAACTCTATGAGGTCCTTCTTGATAAAAGACATTTAAATTGAGACTGGATGTCTCAGAGATATGTTCCAGTTCAGCCACATGTGAATGGCTGTAACACACAAAACAGGGGATGAAACACCACGGGCTGTATCATGCAGGTGTTCAGGCAAAAGCATCACAGGGTCCCCCCCAAGGGCTCTGAAATCAGTGAACTGTGCAGAGAGCAATTAAACACTCTCACCACTGGAGATGACTTTGGTTTCCTTTGCTGAAAGCTTCAGTATGCAGCTGGTCATCTCTTATGCTGGAGTTTTGCTCAGGCATGGCCCTTGCAGGTCAGGATTTCTCTGTGGAGTGCTGGTGACACTCAAAAAATCACCTGGTTACACAATTTGAACTCAAAAAGAATCAGCTTAGAACCAACTTGAGAGTTAGTGACCTCTGGGTTTATCTTTTCCTCTTTGTCTTCTGCATCATGGCTCATCTAGAGCCAGCCCAGGGGATGTCCCATGGCTGGGAAGTTGGAGTTAGATGATCTTTGAAGTCCTTTCCAACCCAAACCATTCTATGAGTCTATAAAGGCAGAAGAGAATCTGATGTGTATGTACATACATACACATACACACACCCACACACATATCTATGTGACACTGAGGAGCAAAACAAGACAAAAGACATCAGAGAGATAAAGAAGAAGCCCTCCATGTGAAACATGGAGATGTACAAAACTACACTGAAAAGAGGGAGAAAAAAAGAAACTGAATAGTCCAGTGAGTATAAGAGAGTGTAACACTGCACCTGTATGGCATTTCCCACCCTAATAGTCAGTGAGAAACTGGTGTTCTCATCTCCCAGAGAGAGAAACTGAGGCAAGGAAGGGTTATGTGACTTGCAAAATGCTGTATCAGATCTGGGAAGGTGCCCTGTGAGGCTGACTCATTGATCTCTGCCCAACACACCAGCCAGAGGAATTGTTTCTGAGGCAACACCCCAGGTCACCAAAGCCAGCAAGGAGCCAGGACAGGATGTCACCAGTTGCTGTGATCATGACAATGTGTCAAAGCCTTGCAGAGACCAGCTTTAGGACAGAGTGTGACTATTTTTGATGAAAAGTTTAGGGTATGGGAGAGAAAGCCAACACATCTTACAGATCCCAAAGTCTCATCTGGAATGAATCAGCATCAATTCAGACTTTATTTAAACATATTGTTTAAATACAGTTTATCCCTCTTGATGCTGGGTTGAGAAGTTCAGTCTTTCACTTGAAATATTCCTCCTCACACTAAATTTTCTTCCATTTAGGAACAAGTCAGAAACACATGAACACAGAATTAAGTGCTCAGATACCTTAATCCTATTATCTGTGATGCTTTTTGCTGGACATTCAAGTGCCCTGTCTATGGGGCCACGTGTGGGAATAGATACAGCAGAGTCCATATGAGTTTAGAGCACACCATGCTGTGCATAATAGACACAGCTCCAATATCTGGGAAGAAAGTTCCCAAACATCCTGAGCCAAGAGAATTCAAAGCAAAATGTAAAGCTCAGCTTTTTTCTTTTCCATTTTTATAATATTATTCTTCTTTGTGACAATCCTTCCTAGAAATTCACAATTCAACTCTAGTGTTAAGTTTCTCCTCTGAACAATCCCATTTGCTGTTTCTCCTCAAAATCATCTCACATTGTTCCCTACATTAATTCCTTCTTGGTGAATACCTAGTATGGTCAAAATGAAGGATGAATGTGGCAAACTTTCTAAATTCAAGCACAAACTTGTCCAGGAGTAAACCTTTTAAGGACAATTTAAGGAGACAGAAGCTTAAATCCCATTTTCAACAGTAATCTAAGGGCTGATTATAAGGCTGCATTGGCATCCAAAGATTTAAAGTGGTTCCTATTTTTATCCTAAATGGCTATATAGCCTTCAAAAATCCAGCCACTACAAACCAAAGACTGTGCTTATACTGAGGGAGAATGGATGCAAACTGCAAGAGGGGAGATTTAGGCTGGAGAGAAGAAAGAAGTTCTTCACTGTGAGGGGGGTGAGACACTGGAACAGGTTGTGGATGCCCCCTCAATCCCTGGAGGTGTCTAAGGCCAGGCTGGATGAGGCATTGAGCAGCCTGGTGTAGTGGGAGGTGTCCCTGCCCATGGCAGGGGGTTGGAACTAGATGATCTTTAAGGTCCCTTCCAACCCAAACCATTCTATGATTCTATGAGAAGAGGGTAGAGAACTCTCTGAAATAACTGCCCAATCCATCACATGCTGAAGCAGAAAACTATATAGGACCAGAGGCTTAGGCTCTGACAGTGACACAGCTGGGACAGTGGGATTTTAGCAGCCCATGACAACTCATGGCCACAACTTTGCTTTCCAGAGCTGGGCTGGCCCCAAGTCCTTCTGAAACAGACTGTCAAAATCTCACCCACTGAACTCCTTCTCATATATTTAATAAAAGATCTCTAATAAACAGCTAATAGAGCATTTACACTTGCCATTTACTGTGAACATTTAAAGGTGTGAGCTCTGTGTTGCAGGATCTCAGGGCTAGTAGACACTTTCAGCCCAACTATCCCAACAGCAAGCAGTCAGTTGCTCTCCAACCACTTACTGGTTGGTAAAATTTACTAAACTAAATTGTTTTTAACTATTTATAAACAAAAGCTGCTTTTCAAAGGAGCTCCCTTGAGTAACAGTGTCAAAGTCCTGGTTGTGCTGATGGCACAAGATGTTCAGCCTGAGACAGAAACCCCTTTCATCAAAAGGATCTATGCCTTATCCAGAGAAGGCATCACTAATTAAAGAGCTGCTCCCTCAGCTCTCAGGGCAGGAGTTCATGCACTTCCTTTTGTCCCCATGCAGCAAAACAAACACACAACCACTGAAGGACAGTAAGACTAATAAGCCCATGCTTCAAATTAAGCATCTGGATTGAATGTGGACCAACAGAGTGCTTCCTGCCACCTCCCAGCACTCAGAAGAGTTCTCAGAAGGTTCTGAAGAGCTTCTACCGATTCCCACAGCCCTTTTTCCTCTTGGGTAAGCACTGGCAAAATCCAGCTCAAGAGTACCACCTAGCCTTCCTCCAACATGTTACAAACATGAAGCAGGGAGCTCAACATCACCAAATTAGGCAGTTAGCAACTCCCCACACCTGTCCTACAAAAGACAGATTTAAAAGATTGGCTGGTAACCAGCTTTGGACTAGCATTAAGGTCTCTAAGAAACACAGACTTCCTCCTGTGCCCCTACAGAGCCTGTGCTTACTCAGCAAACCCCCCCCTCCTCTCCTTCCTCCTCTGGGAAAGATCTTCACCACATGCTCTCTCTGAAGAGCCCAGGGAGTGACTGACTCAGCAAGGGCAGCTCTGCTTGGTGTGAGATCAGTGCTGCCAGCCCCATGGCAGTGGTGTGACACAGAATCATAGAATAGTTCAGGTTGGAAGGGACCTTAAAGATCATCAAGTTCTAACCCCCCTGCCATGGGGAGGGAGACTTCCAACCAGATCAGGCTGCTCAGTGAAGGGTAACAGTTCTTTTTCCTCATAATAATAATAAGCTGCAGAAGATTTGCACATTTCAGGAATAATCACAGGATAATAAGAGTCCCTCTTATCCTATTGAGGTGACAGAGGGACACTATGGGGCTGGAAATCTCAGTCCCTCTGCCCTATGAGTTAACAGGACATCACTGCAGGGATGGGGTGTCAGTCCCCTTGCCCCTTAGGGTGACAAGGCATCACTATTAAGGCTGGAGGGGGGTCAATCCTCCTGCCCCACGGGTTGAAAAGTCAACCTGATCTAGTCCAGGATGTCTCTGCTCACTGCAGGAGGGTTGGACAAGATGGTCAATGAAGGTCCCTTCCAACCCTATGATTCTATGATAATATAACAGCCTACATTTAGTATTTTATAACCCCCAAGCACCTTTGATTCATCCACACTCAAAGCCTCTGCAAAGGGGCACCAGTGGTCACTTCCAAGCTGAAGCAGAACACCACAAAACATTCAAGCTGAAGCAAAATTCCACAAAACATCCAAAAACACTCTCTTCTTACAGTCCAGCCTAGAAAACAGAGCCCACTGCAGGGTATGTTTTACACTGGTGGGTACCTCCAGCCTAAAGCAGTCTTCCCACACAGCCCAGCAAGTGGGAGGTATGATAGAAAAGCACCTGCATGGTGCAATTGCTGCCTGGAGCTGGGCAGAGGTGAGTCAAACTGAGCCTGGAAGCAGCTGCACTGCCCTTGTACCAGCAGAGTCTCAAAGCAAGGGCAGACAGACATCTCCTGGGCATGAGTTAGAGGCCTGAGAAATGCTGGTTTGTGCCTCTGGACTTACTGGCTGTAACCTCTGACTGCTCAGGAAACCCTACTCCAATGCACAGAGTAAACACAGCCAGACTTATCCAACCTGGAATCAAGCCAGACCTCTGGCATCAAGCCCTTTTAACTTGGAGGGGGGAAAAAAAAGAAGGAATAATAATAAAAAAAAAAACAACACCCAAACCAAAAACTAACTCAAGATGATGTGAGTGTACAAGAATGGACATGCTACAAAGGCAATGCAGGAGATTTGGGTTTTGTTCTCAGCTCTACCCAACCCTGGTGATGCTAATCCTCTGTTTGCCTTTTTTTCTCTGTTTGGATTGTAAGTTCTTAAAGATAGAGACAGTGTTTGGTATTTGTTTATACAGAGTTTCTAGATCAGTCCCAGGGATTACTGCAACCATTAGAATAATCTTAAAGACCACAAATCACCACGACCCCTGGTTTATGAAACCTTTAAGGACATACATTGTCAAATAGGTGTCCAAAGAGAGCCTCTGAATTAATTATAAGGAATAAAATGCACACTGAAATACTTCTCCATGCCAATTTCTGTCCAGGACATCAAGCAAGGAATCAAATCCCAGTAACCTACTTTGTGGAGTTATGGAGGATGGCAAATGAGCCTTAATGTGACTGGGAACTCTGTGCATTTCCTCCAGCAGGCTCACACTTGACAGAGAATTAAATGGCTTCCTTTTTTTACCCTATTAAAACAAAACAAGGCAAACCAAAAAACCCACAAAACTAAATGAAAAAAAAAAACCCCAAATCTAGAGAGAAATTCCACAACACTTCAGAGGAAGTAAGACAGACAGAATGCTCTTGTAAATGAGATCTTTAAAAATAAAAGTCCAAGGCAAGGCTGCTGATTTGAAATCTATGGCTGGGTCACAGACAAGAGGAAAAGGAAGGTGCCAGGAGTGGGAGGGACTCACTGATTGGCATCTATTAAACTCAGAGCTGCACCTTGACTTTGTTTTTCATTTCTGAGCAACAGCATCAAGAGGAGGTGCCCAGAGATGGAGGGAGGGAAGAAAAGATACTCCAGAATGAGCCTTAATGCCTGATTTGTTTTCCCAGGACTGCTTGCCTTTCTCCAGTGGCTGACCACAGCTCCTCTCACTTCAGACCCCTGCTACAGGTTACTTTAGCATAGTCCTAGAGTAAAACACTAATAACTGAATCCTGTAGCTACCACATTTTTCTAACCAACAAAATTCTGACTCAGAGTATTTCCACCCTGTTCTCCAGGATAAGTGGCTCCATGAACACTGCAACCCCTGTTTTCAAAGGAAGTTTTGTTCCTTGATGGCACTAGGGGAATTCCCTTCAGTAACTATCCACTGTGAAATCCTTCAGCATATCCACCCCCACCATTGCTCATCCAAAGGAATCACCAAAAAAGGCTTTAATTCTCTTTTTGCAGACTTTGGCTCAGGCCACAGACAAGCAGTTCTCCACCCTGATGACTTGTGACACCTTGTACAATTGCTTCCTGTACATCCCTGGCATTTCCCTTCCTACTGCACCAGCTCCTGGGGAAGGAGAATCAAATCCAAACAGTGCTGCTCTAAAATCATAGCAGATAAAATACAGGTTTGCCTCTGTGTGGACTGCAGGTCCAGGATTTGTTTAGAAAAATGACTCTGCTTTACTTCAAATGTCCATCCTTATAAGCTTTTCTTCCAATTAAGACAATTACCCTTCTTGAGGCAACATTGATTGGTCCCTAATATTTGCTCAGTCCTGTACAATGAGGCTCATTTTGGTTTCTCCTGTACAAGTGAAGTGTTTGTTTGCATTTAAGATCTTCTTGGATGTTAAGATGAATCAAGGTGCTTGGGGCTGTCAAGTTGAAAGCTTAATATCTCCAAATTGCTGCCCAAGTTACTTTGAAATATTTATGTAATGTACCTTTCTTTTCTGGCAAATTACCATTAATGGGAAAGGAGCTTGGAATTAACTAAGAGAAGCACCAAAGTCCCTTTAATGGAAATGATTATTCAATCTAACCTTTTATATATATATAAATATATTTTTTTTATTTTTCCTGCAGTATCTCAAAATCCCTGCAATCCCAGCAAAATGTTTTATGTTAATCTAAACTCAGGATCCATCTAACTCATTTTTCTCAAAGCTGCTGCCTTGAGGAAGCAGCCAAAGCAATAGATAAGCACTGATTTCACTCTTCTGACTGTACATTGGATTGTGAAAAATCCTCCTACATCTAAATGTTGGCTGTTTATAAAAAGACTGAAACCACTTCAGCTGGAAAGCATCCTATCACGGTCTCAAATCCAAGACCTATTGAAGCCAAATGGAAAAATTCCAAAAAGCTGCTCCTCAAAAGGGTTAATAACAGCGGATATTTTCATAAGGAGTTACTCAATGCTAAACAATTATCACAGGCAGAAAGGTCAACAGGCTTTTCTCTCAGCTACCTAAAATAATAACACGTTTATTCAAAGTTCAAACTTCTTTTCAAAAGAAGAAAATAACAGTTTTCAGTGAAATTATGATGAACAAAGTAATTCCATGCCAAAATGCCTATATAGTGCCTCGTCCTTTCCTCCAGGGGTAAATTCTCTTTTGACACCATTTTTTAAGAGAACTGCAGGAAACTCAGGAATCTAGAAGAGGAAGAGTGGTTTGGGACAAAGCCAGAAGCAGGACATTTGTGAGATTTGGGTTCATTTCCCAACTTTGCTGCGGATTTTCTCTGTGAGCTGGGCTGAGCTGCAGACCTTCTGCACTTTACCCCCTGAAACACAGACCACTGCCCTCCTCCTGCTCAAGGCTGAGCAAAGAAAAGCTCCCTCAAAACATCATCAGTGACTTACTTGCTGTTGCTGAGCTGGAGAATATTTCAGAGAAGATGAAGACCTAAAAGGATAAACTCTGTCACCAAAGGACTAAATGAGAGAAACACTGGAATTGCAGCTAATTAACAAGTCTCAGGTCCAGGACACATTTTTCCATACCTAGGTATGATAGTTAGTGTCTCACTGCACTCTAGGACAGCAGAAGAAGTGTGAAGATAGAAGAAAACAGGATAAAGTTGCTGGGAAAAACACTGAGCACCACATACTGTAAACCATCAGGCAAAGAGCCAGGTCAATACACACTCTACTTTCTTCCTTAGGTTGATTGCAATGAATGGTAGGATGCTTAGATGATATTTTCATATGGCAATGGAACAAAATAAAACCAACAAAAAAATAAACCCCTGCACCCCTCCCAGGAACTGTTTATAAAAAACAAATCCATTAAGGCTCTTGGGGAAATGGAATACTCCCATCAATAGTGAGCAGGTAAGCAGGAGTGAGATCTAAAAGCTATGTAGGAGTCTGCAACAGCACCACAAGCTCTTTCAGAATCAAGTGCAAGTACTTACCTTCCCAGTTATTGGTTTCAAACCAATCTCATCTGCTCTATATTTACCCAACTGTACTTGAGCTCTGGGCTCTCTCAGTCTGCAGGAGTAGACAGACTTTTTTTTTTTTTTAAAGAAAAAAAGATGTCTAGACAGTTGTCTTTGCATCAAAGTGATCACACAGGAAATTCAACAGCAAATTGATGTGGGCTGATACAAAACAGAGGTATTCAGGATGAGGATGGCAACTCTACTCCCTGAAAAGTTCCAACTGTGGGGAGAAGTTTGGCCACCTGAAAAGTTCCAACAGTGGGGAGAAGTTTGGCCCCCTGAAAAGTTCCAACTGTGGGAGAAGTTTGCCCACCTGAAAAGTTCCAAAAGTGGGGAGAAGTTTGGCCACCTGAAAAGTTCCTACTGTGGAGAGAAGTTTGGCCACCTGAAAAGTTCCAACTGTGGGGAGAAGTTTGCCCACCTGAAAAGTTCCAACAGTGGGAGAAGTTTGGCCACCTGAAAAGTTCNTTCCAACTGCGGGGAGAAGTCTGCCCACCTGGAAAGTTCCAACTGTGGGGAGAAGTTTGCCCACCTGGAAAGTTCCAAATGTGGATAAGTTTGGCCACCTGCAAACTCTGACCACCTCCCACCATCACCACCACCTCTGGCTCTGCCCCCAGGATGAAGAAAGCCAAAGAAATTGGTCAGTTCTCATCTGAGCTTCATAGAGAGCAGGGAGAGATGCCCCAAGGAAACCACTGAGACATCAGTGGCAACAAGAGAATTATGAACAAGGGTCTCAAGTCAGGACTGAAAGAAAGAATCAAATTAAACTCAAGAGAAATTCCCATGATTTGGAAATGAGTGGAAAACAGCCACTAAATTGAGCTCTGCTCCTTCCCTTTTTTAAGCATAGTGTGTCCTAACAAAATAGATCTTTGAATCATCTTATGATTCATCATGGCATAATATGAAGTATTAAGTTACCTATCTGGTTACAGGGACAGGTGACACATGATCAGAGCAAAGTTTCAAGAGCAAAGAAAGAATCTGGCTACATAAATACAGCAGGTGGGAGCTCAATTCATTTATGTTCATAGTAGCCATGCCTCCATATGAACTTCATTAAAAAGAAAAATAAAAGGAAGTATTTTAGATCTTTTTGGAGCTAAAATAACAAACGACGTTCTTCTGGCTTTTCCTTCTCTGCCTCAGGGATGTATTACAATCTGGATGGGCAAAACCCTAAGTATTTATTCAAAAACTGTTAAAAGTTGTCAGTTTTCCTTTGCTTTATTTTATATAAAAATGAAAAAAAAAATTTGCCATAATGGGAAATATCTACAGATTTTCATGTTTTAAATTGAGAGCTACAGGAAAAAAAATAAGAAAAACACATTTTAGGGAATTATTTTAGATGAACAACCATTTCTCAATGAAAACATCTAATGAAAAATGACATGTTTTTGTGAGTTATGATTTCAGAATTTAAAAAAAATCACTTAGGAAGTGAGAGGGGAAGGAAAGAAGGAAGAAGAGGTTTGTATGAGTAATGGATCCCTCTCCTTTAGAAACACTATCCATTTATCTCAAGCCAATCTAATTCTTTAAGACATAAAATTTACCTTTAAACATAAACTTAGCCAACTGTGGAGCATTTGGCAATTAATAATTAAGTGCTGAGAACCAGAAAGAAAGTCTTGTTATCTTAAAAGGAGCATCAAAAGTTAATATGACCATTTTAAGGCAAAGCTGATTACTGAATTGCTGTTGTCACCCAAATGCCAATATTTTAAGAGACTCTAGGAATAACTCTTCCAGAAGTAATTGCTTCATCTTCTATAAAAAGTTGTGCAAGGCATCCAGTAAGACAGTATTCATATCAGAGAAGCTTAAACTCCCAAAGCAAACATGAAATGAGGATTCCTCCTGGACCTTTTAATGGTTCCATAACCATTTTTTCTTGCCTTTTTTGGTTTTCAAATAATATACATCATTTTTTATTGCCAATAAAGTTTACTGGTATTTTCAAGGCTAACGGTCACCCGTGGTAGAAATCAGAGCCAGGGATTAAAGAGGATGCTATTTTTACAGTTCTTCTGGCAGAAATTGCCTCTCCTGCAGCTCAGGAAGTGAGTCCTGGCTGGCACCAATCCTGCAGCAGGTAGGCTACAGGGGACAAAACAGAAAGCCTGGGAGAAAAGGATTTGGTTTAGGGACTGTTTATTATTGATCATGGTGTGCCAGACAGGGTAAAATCATTGAGCTGTTGAAGCAGGTCCAGAAGAAGCCATCAAGATGATGAGAGGGCTGGAGAACTTCCCTTATGAGGACAGGCTGAAGGAGTTGGGGTTGTTCAGTGTGGAAAAGAGAAAGCTCAGGGGGACCTAATAGTGACTTCTCAATACCTGAAGGGGGCTACAGAAAGGCTGGGGTAGGACTTATTAATAAGATATGGTATGGCAGGACTAGGAGTGATGGATGCAAATTGGAAGAAGGAAGATTCAGGATAGATATAAGAAAGAAATTCCTTACTGGAAAGGTGGTGAGACACTGGAAGAGTTTGCCCAGAGAGGTTGTGGATGCCCCCTCAATCCCTGGAGGTGTTTAAGGTCAGGCTAGATGAGGCATTGAGCAACCTGGTCTAGAGGGAGATGTCCCTGCCCATGGCAGGGTGTTGAAACTAGATGATTTTAAGGTTCCTTCCAACCCAAATCATCCTATGGTTCTAAAAAGAGCACAAAAATTGGAAAGGTATCATGTATGCTTTGTTTGGAGAGCTTAAAGGGGAAATGGGTGGCAAGCCAGCTTGAATTTCAGCTGACTTGAGTCAAATCCAATTAATAAAAAATCAGAGGAGGGGAAAAAAATAAAAAAAATCCTCATTTCCTTCAGCAACTTTGAGAGGGGTGAGTGGAGCAGCAGCCCCGCACTTCTGCTGCCAGTCACATGGGTGCTTGGGCATCAGGGGGGCCAATATTAACTCTGTCAAAAAATAAAATATAAAAGATCTCTGCTGGAAGTCATCATGTTTGGAAATACCTATCTAAGCAGTGATGTGATCACACCTGTGGCTCCCCTATAGCTTTGGCATTTTCCTTTCTTTTTCTTTTCCATTTATTTGCTAAATTTACCCAGTCTTTTGCAGCTGTGGCTGTTTCCAGTTGCTCAGCCAGCAGAGACCTGCCTAGGGCACCATCCTAGCAGCAGCACTAAAAGAAAATAAGACAAAAATCACCCAGCTATCTCAGGAGAAGTATTAAATGATCTGGTATTTAATGAATTTGAAATATAAGGCTGGGAATGCAAAACAGATGGTACTAACAGCACTTAAAGAATCATGGTCAAGAATTAAAGGCAAGAAACTGCAGCCATATCCAAGTCCCCATTATCCTGCCACCACTCAGCCCTGGGACAGAGCCCCAGAGGGTGTCTCCTGATGCTTTGCCAGGCTTCCATCTCCTGGCAAGAGCCACCGATCGCCATCCCCAGGCCTCCTGGGGAATCTCAATCCGCATGGGGCGGCAGAGAGGAGCTGGGGTAGGAAATAGGTGGAATTCCTGAGCCCTTCGGAAAGGCTGGCGGCAGCAGTCCCACAGACTGCGTGGAAACAGGCATGTTGCTTTGTTTACCTCAAGCTTTATTTTTTAAAGCCCCGTGACAGCTCTGAGATTCGCTCTGTCTCAGACTAATCTATTTTCCCCTCAACACCTTGCAGAGAGCCGTCTGCCAGCTTCCCAGCCAGCCGGGAAGGGGGGGTCAGAACCTCCCACAGGGACATCCCCGGTGGCTGAGCACTGGACATGTCCGGGAGTAGCAGGATCAGCACAAGCTGAGCCTTCAATAGCAGATCTCCATGTCCAGGAACTCTCTAGATCACAGTTTGGGTACTCAGCAGAATCCACAAGCCTCTGAGCATTCCCACCTCCTCTAAAAAGCAAGGATTTGGAGAAGCACAAGGGGCTGAAATGAAATACTGCTTTGTTTGCTGGCACATCACTTCACTACAGGTTTGCAAATGGGAAGCTCCCCATTTCTGCGTGACTCTGGACCAAATAAATTGGGAGGCAGAACAATGAAAATCCTATTATGCAACAAGGATTCATGAGCTTCCTGTTTGGCTGGATTGATCTCATGAGCGTTTTACCAATGTTTCTAACAGTAGACATTGAAAAAGTCATGAGCTTGACTTCCTAAAGTCACAAACTAGAAGTTGGGGTTTTTTTCAACATCTAAGTTGTGTTTTCAAGATCTCTTGAAAAACCACAAAGGGAAGGGGGTATTTTTATGTGAAAACTGAGTCTTGAGCAAGGAGCTGGGACTTTCCAAACACCACTAATTAACACAGCACTCATTATAAGATCCTGTGAATTGATCCTACAATTTTTGCAGGATAAACAATAATAAAAATTCATCATTACTATAAGTAGATGCAAGGTCTCTGATACCTCACTAAAAAATATCACTCATAAATGGGAAACCTTAACTTCTCCCAAAATTTGTTTAATCCCAGTTTGGGTTCTATTTTGACTGTAAACCTGCTTGGGCTGAATCTTCCCCTATTGTTTAAACAGCATCTGGCTTAGGGGGAGACTGAATTTGTTTGGAATTTATAGAATCACAGAACAGTTTGGGTTGGAAGGGACCTTAAAAATCATCTAGTTCCAACCCCACTGCCATGGGCAGGGACACCTCCCACTACACCAGGATGCTCAGTGCCTCATCCAGCCTGGCCTTAAACACCTCCAGGGATTGAGGGGGCATCCACAACCTCTCTGGGCAACCTCTTCCAGCATCTCATCACCCTCACCCTAAAAAATTTTTCTTATATCCAACCTGAATCTCCCCTCTTCCAATTTGCATCCATTCCTCCTAGTCCTGCCTTCCTGGACCCTATTAAAAAGTCCTACCCCATCCTTTCAGGTATTTCTAAATATTAACACAAACCAAAAAAATACCAGTATGTCTGAGCGTGATTTTATTTTAGATCTCAAATTCTAGGTGGAAATCCCCTAATGAGAGCTATGAAGAAGTTATTGTGCATGTTATACTTTATTTTATGACAGAAACTTGATTTTTCTGGAGGTGTTAGATTGAGCAGAACACAGCAAGGACAAGATTCTTTCACTGCAAACAAACAAATCAAACAAACCAAGTCTCTGCTGTTTGCAATTTTACAGACGAGAAGACAGAAAAAATGCGCTGGAAGCAAAATCATTCTCTAGGTGTTTATGGCTCCTCTTGCACAGCTGCCCCCATTTCAGGGGAAAAAAGAAATTAAAAAATAGGATCTAACTTGTGACAGACACCTCTAAGTACTAGCAAAGCACCAATTAAAAGCAATAATGAGACAACTGAGCTTTGCTGGCACAGTGCAGGAGGTGGAAAGCTAATTATGTCATTAGAGAAGGAAAGGGTAAGTAGATTTGAGCTGCAGGACACTGGCAAAGGACCAGGAACAGGAGCAGATTCCAGCACAACCCCAGCACATGGGCACTGGAGGTGGCTCAGAAGAGCACTGGGACCAGTTGTCCTGCTTTGGAGAGGGTGAGGACTGGCCCCAGTGGACACTTCACCATGAGATGGAGCCAACAGCAAACCCCAACCACCTTTCCCTATTCTGTTTACCCTTACAGCTGCTACCATGGGGCACCACCAGAGCTTAACTCAGAATTCAACTTGAAAAACCCTAATGTTTCTCAGCAATGGGTATGTTACAGATTGCAGGGTTTGCAAATTGGGTCATTCTTTATTAAACATCCTGGAGTGGTGATTTGGGTTCTCTTGTCACTCAGAAAATACTAACTCATATATGAATTAAAAGAAATATAAATTTATAGTCGGTATTTTTCATCAACAGACACACAGTCTCAAAGCAGTGAAGCTTCCAGACCAGCAGCCCACTCAAATTACAAGTGGAATACCAGTATAAAAGGTAGGAAAATAAGGCTGGCAGCTCATCTCATTGACATCCTCCCTCCTACAGCAGCACAAGAAAGATCAAAATAAGGAGAAAAAGAAATAGGTACCATTTAGGGGACAGAAAAGCCTGTGAACAAAGTAAGGAGAATGCCAGATCTTTCTCCTAAATTCCTCAAGGCCTCAAATAAGAGGCTCACAGCCCATCCATGACTGATGACACCCAGGGAGAGTCCCTTCCCTGGCTCCTCTCAAAGCCTGGATTTCAGCTGGAAGAATTCAGACCATTTCCATCCCTCTCCCATATACATCTGTGTTTATTATTTTTCTGCCTGCAAGACTGACAATGAGCAACCCTGTTCACATATTTTCTAAAAGAGAGCATAGTTTGTTTATCTGCCAGCTATAGGTGCCAGTGCTTAATATGTCTGGGGTGACAAGAAAATGAATGGACTTACTGTGCCATATTTAGATTCCCATCCTGTCCCTCACCAGTCCCCTGATGTGTTTGTCTCCTTTTTGCTCTCACAGGGGACTTGCAGCACACAAAGCACTGTGCCCTTGCCTGTCTTCACTCAGGAGGCATTTTTTAAAAGTCTGGGATATTTTTTTTGAGGACTTGACCATTTATCATCCCAAAGGAAAAGGTTTTTGGTGCTTTCATGAGGATTGTCCCTTCTTCAATGACTGAAACAGCTTTTGCAGACTGACCAAATTCTGTCACATCAACCATTTCCTCATACACAAGCCATGGAAGAATTTCATCACATTTAAGGGCCTTCAGTGATTTCTTCTTCCTGGCACAGGGACCATCCTGAAGGGAGGTAAAGGTCCCCCAAGATGTGCTCCTGAGAGTGTTTAGTCTTATTTTCAGGCTCCATTTCCTGAAGATATCCAGAAACACTAAGCTCAAGCATTTTATTATCTCTAAAATAATTTGAATAATTTCTAAAGAGAACCATTGTATGAAACACAGCATTAAAATGGCTGAAAACTGCTGCAAGCATCTTCTGGTGGGGGAAGGGAAGCTACCATTGAAGAGACAAATCCCTGCTAAAGTAAATTGGCAGCTACATTTATGCTTTTGCATCATCTGAGGATCCTGGCCCCACGGTTGTTTTAAAGGAGGTCAAAGAACAAGTCTGAGAAGCCATGTACCACTTTCCTAATAAGATTGCCTTGTCTCACATTTCTGCTGATTTCTTTCATACCTTCAAAGTTGTTCCAGCAGCTCATAAAGAGGAAAAAAAATAAAGATTACACACAAGCTTTTGCCCTTGAGACCATCCCTGACCTCTGGTTTGCCATTTACATTTATTACAAAAGAGCTTGAAATGGTTTTGAGTCACGGAAAAGCATCTGATGGTTACAGAGGGTTTTGCACCAATAATGCTCTGCTCGCTGGGTTTCCTCAGACACAACTTTGCAGGGATATTGAAACTCCCTCAGTCACAGGCAATAAACACAACTAGGCCAAAGTTGGGAGGAGGAGGAGGGGGATGGCTCCTTGCACACCACTGTTCTCTTATCCATCTGGAATTAGGAAAGCACGCCTGGAAAGAAAGAGCTTTGGAGAATTCAGCCCAATTCCTCGGCTATGACACATTCATTGTATGCACACGCAAGAGAGAGAAAGCAAGTAACTCATTTGCCTGCATTCACTCATTATTTTAAACAGAATAAATTAAAAGATGAACCATGGCAGCAGCAAAAGACTCCTTTGAAGGACGTGCAAGACAGCCTGATCTCAGATGAGCCCCACAATGCAAGAAGAAAAGCAGTCCTGAGTTAAAAACAGGATTTAAGGGGACTTGAGAGCGTTCACATCTGGTAGGATTTGACCTCATCTCAGAGCTCCCCTGCAGGCTTGTGCCATTGAAATCAATGGGAATTGCACTGGAGACATGAGTGTGGTTAGCTGGCAGTCACAGCAATGAGGGGGGGAAGAGTGAACTGTCATGTCTGGTGGGGTCCTGAAAAAGAGCATCCTACCCTGTCCTTCCCAGCTTCAGTTTTCTTCATTAAACCAGCTATCATTTGTCTGAGCTACATAGAATGGTTTGGGTTGGAAGGGATCTTAAAGATCATCTAGTTCCAACCCTCTGCCATGGGCAAGGGCATCTCCCACTACACCAGGTTGCTCAGTGCCTCATCCAACCTGGCCTTAAACACCTCCAGGGATTGAGGGGGCATCCACAACCTTTCTGGGCAACCTCTTCCAGTGTCTCACCACCCTCACAGTAAAGAATTTCTTTCTTCTATCTATCCTGAATCTTCCTTCTTGCCATTTGCATCCATTCCTCCTAGTCCTGCCATCCTGGACCTTATTAAGAAGTCCCACCCCAACCTTTCTGTACCCCCCTTCAGTTATTGAGAAGCTGCTCTGAGGTCCCCCCTGAGCCTTCTCTTCTCCAGGCTGAACAACCCCAACTCCTTCAGCCTGTCCTCACAAGGGAGGTGCTTCAGCCCTCTGATCTTCTTTGAGGCCACCTCTGGACCTACTCCAACACCTCAATGTCCTCCTTATGCTGAGGGCTCCAGAACTGGACACTGTACCCCAGCTGAGGTCTCATCTGCTGCCCATTGCTACCACATGCTTCCCTACAGCCTAGAGGAGAAAGACAAACTGTCTCCTGAGAGTTCCTGTATTCATTTCAACTCCATTTAAACATGAGCTTCATTATGACCTTGTTAGCACCCCCCTCCCTCCTGTTTACCTTCCATTAACATTCAGGCTGTCAAACATTATTAGCACAAACGACCACAGAAATTGGGAGCTGTTTGAATTCTCACAGTTTGAAACATATTTAGTGGATGAAATTCAATCTGGCCAGTAGGCCAGGGGAGCTCTCTGCCTTGCCCAGCCTTCTGCTGACTTGCAAATTTTAGAAATGTTCACAAGCAAAATGTGATGCTAAGTATAAGTCTGAGTTAGGGGAAAAAAGCAGGGACAATGCATGTGACTTGTGGGGACCTGGCCCCAGGTACAGGTTTGCTCTGGATTGTCACAGACTGAGGAAAACAAAGGGGAAGAAACCAATTTCCCCTCCCCACACTCACAATTTAGAGGGAAAAAAACCCAACAAAACAGAACAACCCACAAATTAGGGGAAAAAATACCTCAAACACAAGGTTATTCTACAAAGAGACAGAAAGTGGGAGGAAAAAAAAAAAGCCAACTAAATGATGATTCATGGAGCTCTGCAAACCACACAAGTATTTTGTATCCAGCCCAGGCTGTCACTTCTGTCTCGAGAGGAGATGACTCCTTTGCTGAACTTACCCTTCCCTTTAGTCTCAGCCTGATTTCTTGTCCCCAGAAGAATATTCTAACATATGGTTGGCTTTTTCACATAATACCTAGTTCACAATCTCATGCAAAAACTTCCACAATATATGTCATTTTGACATGGGTTTAAACATGATAAACAGTGTAATACAATCTCCAGCTGTTTGAACAATTCTGGTCATAAACTGCCTCACTGCACTGTCATCAGGCTCATTTCTGCATCCAGTTTTTGTTCTCTTTTATTCCCTGCATTGTTTCCCTTCCACTTTAAAATTGTTTTGAAAGAAAAATGCATAAATGCATTCCCTTGGATCTTTTACCTTCATGCAAATAGGAATCTCAATTTGCTGTTCTATTAAAATCAGAAATGGGCCAGAAAAAAGGTATCAGGCTGTTGGATTTTTCAGTCTGGTCAAGCTAGTCTGAAATATTTCCACAAAAGCTTCTATAAAGCATTTCAAGGGTGGAAGAAAGTATAGGAAAAGAAAATCCCTAAGAATTAAAACAATTCAAATCTGCAGTTCAAAATACCCAGGTCAATATTTAGTTCATTTTCATTTAAAAAGCAACTAAAAGATCAGAAAGCTTGTAAACAAAACATTTTGTCTATTTATTATTTGTCACAGGATAAATATTTTGTTTCCAATCAATCCCAGTGGTTTCTTTTGTTTCAATTTCTTTAACTAAAGCCTGAAAGATCAGAAAAAGAAAAAAAAACCCTGCCCTTTTACTGTGCAGTTCTAGTAAAATAAATTTAACAAACATCTAAGAGTGAAGCAGATGTCAATCACAAGAGGTTAATACCCACTGGCATGTTGCTTTCTAAGCCACGTTTGTGGAGGTTCCCTGTGTTGGTTGGTTAGGAAATCCTATCTGCCTCTGCCCTAAGAACACACAATCCTAGAAGAAAACTCTGCTGGATGTTCTTCTGAGGCTTGAAAATTCTAGAGAATGTGTATTTTCCTACTGCTCTTCTACAATGGCACAGATAGATTGAAAAATTGAAGGATCAGAGCAAAGATGAGACCCATAAAGTCAAGCCTGAATCTGAGCCCACAACCAGCTGCAGGAGATTTATTATTCCCATCGAGTTAAACATTTCTTCAGTGCAGCAGCATGGCTGCAGAGTGCTTTTCAATCCCTCCCTGCCAGCCCAGGTGTGGAAGAATTTATTTTAATATCATAAGTAGCACAGAGAGAAGGGAAAAGACTATTTTACTTCATTAGTGTGCTTTAAAAAAGGGAAGATCTGAGATAAAGATGAAGGGAAATTTTTGGGTAGGCTAAGGAACAAGTTCCCCAGGGAAACCCATAGAAGCCCTATCAACTTAGATGTTTAAAATTAAACTTGGGAAAGCAGGAGAAAGTACATGGTATAAAACAACTCTGCACCAGCAGAACAATCAGTATAAAGGGTCTTTTTTCACTTCTGTTTTGTGTTATTTCCCCCCTCACTTGTTGCCCAGTGTCCTGGGATGGCAGGACTAGGAGAAAAGGATGCAAATTGGAAGAGGGGAGATTCAGGGGGGAGAGAAGAAAGAAATTCTTTGCTGTGAGGGACACTGGAAGAGGTTGCCCAGAGAGGTTGTGGATGCCCCCTCAATCCCTGGAGGTGTTTAAGGTCAGGCTGGATGAGGCATTGAGCAACCTGGTGTAATGGGAGGTGTCCCTGCCCATGGCAGGGGGGTTGGAACTAGAAAATCTTGAAGGTCCCTTCCAACCCAAAACCATTATATGATTCTGTGAACATCTGTCCCCACACAGCATCACTGCCACCCCTTAAGCAGCCAGTGGGAGCTTCAGTTACTTCAATTTCTTTAGTTTCATGTTAAGATTCCTGTCTATCAATGCAAATGGTCCCACCATTAGAGTTTTACTCCTGCTCAGTAGTAACTAACTCTAGGATATCTTGTAAATAAGGCTGGTCACTGTCCCACTGCTCAGCTGTGAAGAAGGAAGGGAAATTTCCTCCTAGGTTTTGCCAATTGGGTTTGATCTCCTGCTGACCATGATACACCATTAGAGGACAGCCAACAAGTCCAAGGGACAAGGCTTTCCAAATCCACACTGCTGTAAATCACTCAAAATTTAGTGGCAGTCCCCAAAGGCAGCCAAGGGACAGGTACCTGCACAAATGACCTGTTCTTTTCACTGGGTAAAGACTGGAGTGGTTCTGCTGTGCTATGACAGGGTTATTCCTACTATAAGAGAAAGAATTACCAAAATCAAATAAATTATAAACCATGTTGGCTCACGCCAGGAAAGCCATTAATATAACTAAATACTGTTGACAAGGAAAAAGATAAAAATCACATGTCAAAGCTGGGGAAGGGTGGATTTGATTAAAGATGGCTTCACTGATTCTGCAGCTATTAAGGTTGCTCTTCAAGTGTTGCAGCTCATTCCTGACAGGAAGGAGGCAGCAGGTCCAACTCTCCCCTCTCCTGCAACAGGTTTACACTAGGGAAAGCTGCCACCTTTACAGGGGCAGAATCTGACCCCAAAAGGCCTGTAGCAATTGTACAGGATCAGATAAGACACCTCAGGAATGCAGCAGTGAGTGGAGCACTTTGGTAATGCTTTCATTTCCATCCTTGGCTTACTCTGTCCCAGCTTTCATTAAGAGACTACACAGAGGTTGAGGGAAAAAGTTTTTACATGAATTAGTTTAAAAGGGCAGGTATTACATTCACATTTTAATGGGGGGGAAATGAATAAACTGAACAGGGAAGCACCCAACGTGGGAAGGGCTGGTCCATGCTTTCAATTTATCAAATTAAAGTAATACTTGGTTTTCTAACTCAACTACCTCTCCAGCTGGCTGGAGCAATGTGGTAGATACCAGGATCCAGCCTTGCAGAGCACAGGAGATCATTCCAGCATTTGTACTGGGGACCCCAGATGAGCTCAGACCTGTTTGGGCTGGGTTTTGCCCCACTATACACTACCATACGTGACAGAAGGATCTGCTCTGACACTGCAGCTGCAGGAGAACCAGGTAACACCCCTTAATGCAAGAAGAAAAGCAAAGCTCCACCACCAGTGAAGAATCCAGGCCAGATTTTAGGCAAACACATGAGAGGACCAGAATGAATCACAACACTTTCCAGGATAACTCATCTCACATCGATGAATCTGAAAGTGCTTTACAACTCGTTATTAATTCCAAATGCACCAGCTAGGGAGTTAATATTTTTATCCTCCTTTTATCAATATATAAACTGAAGTCCAACATGTTAAAATGCTGCAGTGATCAATGGCAAAGTCAGAAACAGAAGCCAGAGTCCTGCTCTGGGGGGAGTTTGTTCATTGGATAAATATGTATTTGTCCATATGCTTTATACCTGAATAACTGAGAGAGACAACACACTTGCCTGATGTTTCACACTGAGCAACTGAAAAAACCTGGGAAGGACCCCAAGAATTCCCTTTAAAAATAAAATAAAAGGAAAAAAGGAAGCTTCAACTAGGGCTTTTTGCTGTATATTCCTCATTGTACACACAAATCATGTCCTGACACAGGGAGTGCACCATCCATCCAAAAGAACCACCATAATGAGGTTCTGCCTTGGACACAATCAAGGCTTTTTATTTTTACAAGGAGAATCCCACAGACTAAGAGCCCATGATTACATGTCACTTTAAGCCAGCAGAAGAACATGCTGCTGCTAAAAGAGGCCAAGCATACAGGGCTGCTGCTTCTCCCAATGCAGCTGGGCAAGAAAGAGCAACCAAAGGGAGGGAAAGATCTCAGACATGGGCCAGTGGAGGCTAACCAAGGCTACCAGGTTGTCCTAGCAGTTTGCCCCTCACAGCCAGCAGTAAATCAAGCCCCCCAGTATGCCAGGAAGACAAACCAGACTCCAGCACCAGAGCTGTTGGTGCACAGAATCAGATTGCTGCTGCTGTCTTCTCTCATCCACTTCTGAATAGCAGCAAGGAGCCATTTAAAACATCCAACCCTTGGACTGAAATGGCACCAGCATGAGCTTAGGATGAGAGACCACAAACAGCTGCTGCATCTTATTTGTGCCTTATTTCCAATCAAGCTCCTGCCTGAAACCTCAAAACCACAACATCAGCCATTTGGAAATACTCAGTAGTGACCAACAGGGCAGCACTGCTGGTTTAAGACCAATAAAACATGAAGTTGGATGAATGCCACCCACAGAGCTGATTTCTTCAACATCCTCTAACACAAAACCTGACATGCTGACTTCAGTGGGAACTGTACACACGTAGAGTTGCAAAATGCAAAGTATAGTTCCTGGAAATCAGGAATCAGAACGTGTGTATTGTATGGGAAATAGTTTTGTGATTGTGCAGGTACCAACCTGCATGTCCACAGGCCTGGTCTGCACAAGTCATCAGACTAATCAGCTCCCTCTCAGAAGTGCTGATTCACAGATTAGTTTTAGTTTGGAAAAGAAAGTGGTGCCACCACATCTAGGGAGAAGGACTGGTTGATTGGCTTTTTAGTATAACTTGGTTTTGGTTACACTGCAGCTCTTAGTCACTGAAGAGAAACGATCATAAAGAGCCACAAAACAATCTCAAACACGACTGCCTGTTCCCCAGGGAGCCCTCCATCACAACAATTAAATTTACTTCGAGAAATTAAGTGAAGAGCAGCTCTTTTGCTGTCTGTTAGCCCTCCCAGAAGAGCATCCCACCCTCCAGCAACACCCACAGAGGAAGGCAGGGTGTATATGTAACAGTGCCATCTGCTGATGGCAGTCTGAGCCATCCTCATGTGCCTGCATGTCTTCTCACATGGCACATTCAACACAGAATGTCAGGGATTAGAAGGGAACTCAAAAGATCATCTAGTCCAATTCACCATGAAAACTTCTCTTCTAATTTTTTCCTAGTTGTGGAATCGGTCTTAAGCTACTGGTAAGGGGCATCATCTCATTCTACCACCAACTTTTTAGTGCTGACAGATACTAAAAATTGTTTACACTAAAAACTGACTTGTCTCAGGAGTGCTGCTTCCCCTCAGAAATGGGGATTCCTTCAAAGAATAGGGCTTTGCTGGCTTAAAATTCATCTTGAGATAAGGAGAAGCAGCAATTTTCAGTCAGCAGAGAGGCTGAGAAAGTCTCAAGGACACAAGAGAGGAAAGAAATGAGTACAGTTTTGTTTACTAAAGATGCTGTCTGTGAAAAAGGCAGTGAACATGTGCCCTAAAACTGCAAAAGAAAGGTTGGGAGAACAGCAATCTGGAACAGCCAAGGGGGATTTGGTGTTTACAAAGGGCAAAACCAGGAACAGCATCTACGTGAGTTGGGAGGATGTTGTAGGATGGCACAGAATGTATAACTGCTGGTCATTAATCTCTGCAAGGGAAGGAGCTCTTCTTTTGTGCCATCTGTTTCCAATTACTGCCCTGTTCAGCTCTAGGCCCAAATTGTGCAATTCAAACTCAATTCCAAACCACCCAAAGTGCTAAAGGTTTTGGAAGGCACAGGAATGGGAGTATTGGGCATAAATTGCAAGGCTTATGGGATTTCAACAAGAGCACCCAATTAGTTCATGCATGAGAGCAAAAACACAATGTGGGAGCACTCCATCAGGTCATGTACAAGTGACAAGTTAACTTCACCCATGCATGCCCTGCTAGTTCATGCATGAGAACCCACTAAGTTCATGCATGAGAACCCAATTAACACATTCATAAGTGCATGAACAGTTTATTCATGAGTGTCCAACAGGTACATGCATGAACACCTAATTAATTCGTACAAGAGTCTGATCAGTACATGCTTCAATGCCCCACAAGGCCATATTTAAGCACTCAAATGCTTCAAGCATGAGAGCCAAAACTATTCCCACTTGAGGGATGTATTTTTTGCATGGGTGCCCACGAATGGCCAAGGACCTTATGCTTGAGGACACAAATATTTCATGCATGAGCACCCCATTAACTCACCCATGAGCTGCACTGGGAATTCATGTAGGTTTTGGGAGCTGTGGCTGCAGTGGTGCACAGAGAGAAAGCTGAGGAGACATGGGACAGGAGATGTGTTCTTGGAAAGAGGCACCCCATGTGCAAGGGCTGCATCCCAAGGGAATGGATTCAGGGCCATTCCTAGGTATTTTTATTGTCTTTACTTCTGCATGTTCTTGCAGAAACATCACATCTGGAACCAGGAATTGCTGAGGGGCTCTGATACAGGCCAGCTGTTTGGGATTCTGCAGCATGCCCACAAGAACTCAAATGCAGACAATAATGGCTGGTAGTCTCCAGAGAGAACAGTCTCACTCTAACAAAATGTATTGGCTTAAGGAGGATAAAGGATGAAGCTCTACAGCCTGTGCTGCACAGGAGCTCAGATAAGATGATATAATGACACACAGTGGTCATAAAAATCCATGCTTTTATCAACCTGACCTGCTCATGTCTCTTTATCACTGGTAAATCCAACTTGCATGAATTTCCTTGTTCAGGTGCAGAGAAAACAAGGTGGTGTGTATTAAGACTTGCTCATGCCAATATAAATGTATCAGAGGAATAAATGTATTTATTAACCCTCAGCAGTGATGCCAATGCTTTTGGCTCAACTACACTTTCCAGGCTTTGGACACTGGGACACAAATCTCTAAGACTTGTCTCTAAGACTCCCTGGAGGAGTAAGGAAGCAGAAAGCAGAGGGAGTACACACTGACTAAATCTGGCCTGAAGCATCTCTTCTGAAAACGGGTTTGTCTTGGCCTCTTAAATCCCTAAACTTTTTCTGAGAATGAAAGTAAATACACCAGTAGATTCAGAGGCAAAAAAAAGACTATATATGGCTGAAGGAGGGATTTAGTCAATGGATTTATGCAGGAGCATTTAGAGAGACTGAGCATATGCCCTAAGCAGGATTTACCAAACAAGGTTTACTGAGGCTCCTCCTCTGTTTTCAGACTGATCCTTTTTCCTGGCTCTTTTGGGTTTCACCCTAAGAGAGCAAGAGATATTTCTTCTAATGGAAGCAGGAGCTGCACTTGGGAAGTCAATAACCTCCCCCAGAGCCATCCTACCACGTCCTGAAGGCCAGGATTAACTAATGGATTTTATTGGAAATCTTCTGCATTCAGATTCCATTTACACCTCTTTGTCAATTAAAAAATCAAGGACCCTTTCCCCAGTCTGAAAATACTTTGGCCACAGATGCAACAAGTTCTGCAGTTCTCTGAGAAGCATAAAAAAGCTTTTTCATTTCTTGAACAAAATCCATAGATATTGAACATTTCTTCAGGGGTTAAAATCTCTGGTGTTAGTGCTGAAATTTAACCTGTTTAAGGAGACCATCAACAGTCTGTGGTTAAATCCTCAAGGGGAGATAAGGCACCTGAACAGCTGGGAATGCCTGGATTTATGGCTTTCAGCAGAATCCTTTCTGCCCACAGTACTCACCATAAACACGAGCTGTGACACAAGGAGAGTCACCAAACAGCCACCCCCACCTTCTTTATGAAAGAGCTTTCTCCTTTTGTCCTTCCTACCTCCATGGGAGGTTTGCAGAACACTGCCAGGAATACTCTGATCTATAAACCACATATTTTGGACAAAGGACAATGTTTGCAAGGAGAAAAAAATAATAATTCACATAATTCATCTACAATGTGATGTCAGCAGCAAGATGAAGCATCACTTAATATATTTGTCCCAGCTAATGAATTGCAGGCTAGTTTTACAGGCCAAGATAATCTTTTCATAACCAAATGGTTCACACCAATCCCTGGTGTTAATTCTTAGAATTGAGTGTCAGCGAGTTTCCAGATGAAATAGAAAAGGATGTTGCAAGGAGAAAAAAAAAAATCAGCAGGATGATTTAGCAGCCTGCTGTCTTGATTGTTTTTTAAGTAGGGTTTTGCAATTAGGTGAGAGGATGCCCTGCTACACTTAAGACTTTGTCTGGAGGATGTATTCTTTCTCAACTGCTGTGTCTGCACACTGAGGTTCAACCTACTGCATACAGATGGGAGAGCCCACCTTCCTCCTCCTTCTCCAGATGAAGAAGACAAATTCAGACCTAAGCACAAGGGGAACTCCTCTGTGTTCCTACAGCCCTGAGTACCTGCCTGACCCAATTACTGCAGTATCTAATCACTGCTTTGCAGAGCCCACAACAGTGCTGTAAGGCAGAAAAAACCCTACAGATATTAAAGGGAGGCATCAGGAGATTAAATAGCCACAAGTCACACAAGAAATCTGTGGAAAAGCAAGGAACTGAGCACAGGTTTTTTTCACACTTCATGACTTTGTTCTCCTCATAGTTACTTTCTGAAAGATGTCTAGACTATAGCCTTTTAAACTCCCTCCTTATCATAACAACCAATTTGTTTGGAGAAAGATGTGCAAAGATGTGCCCATGAACCACAATAAGGTTATTCCATTTTCAAATTACAAACTCCAAACGTTCCATAGTTAAAAATAAAAGTAGAATTCACCTCTATGGTGCATGTTTTTTGTTCCAGAAAAGGTTAGCACTGCTCTTGTTTTAAGAAACTAATACTGTTTATGTTTTTATCATTCATACACAAGGTGTTTCTAAGGGTGTGTTTGTCCCCAGAACAGCTCTGGATCAGGCAGCAACACAACACATCCTCACTGGCAAATGAATCTCTGCACTTTTGGGAGCTCCAAGCTTAAATGAAACATAAATCTCCTTCAATTTGAGTGCCTGGACTCTTCACAAGGTCTGTTTCAAAGCAGATAATAAGAGGGATCACTGAAGAACAGAAGTTTGTACGAGGCTGGAATATGTCAAGCTTTACAGTGAGACAAACTCATTGCAATTCATGCAAATTTCCAAAAAGATTAATCTACTTTACACTGATGTACCTTTTTTTTAAAGCTAGTTGAAGTGAACTGGATGTGTTTCTCAGTACTTCTCTAAAGAATTACCTGACCAGCATCCCAGCACTGTTTATTGCTTTTCAAGGCATGTACTGGGTATTACATCAAATGTCTCCTCTAGGTACTCTGAAGAGCTCTTTTTCTTTCCACATCTGATATTCCCTGTACAGGGCAGATCTTTGGAAAAGAAAACATCAGTAAGAAGTGAAATACCTGTCAGAGGGAAGAGAATCACACACTGGCACTTCACTAAACCTGCTTTTATCAGAGCAAACTTACAAAGAAATATTCACAGCTCTGGGAAAGGAAACACACTTATCAGATCAGTGCTGTTTGCAAAGGAAATGAAAAATGGTGAATGTTTATAACTTAAAGTGTTTTTAATGAGCTTAACTGCTGCGTGTTACTCTTGGAGGAAGAGTAAAAAAATTAAAAACAAGCAGTACAACAGAGATCACGAGCTCCATCAACTTCCCTTGAACCACTTGTACTAGTGTGCATTCTTGCACCACCTTTGCCAGTCCTGTTTTACAGCTTGTGGGATAATTGCTGTCTGGCACAGAAGGAAGATCTCCTTTGCCAGATGTGAAAGTGAGCTGCTCAGTACCTGTGCAACCACCCTGTTGGCTTCAGAAAACTCAGGACTGAATCACCAGCCCCTCATCACCAGCCTCCTCACTCTCTGTCACTTGCCAGTGGGATTCTTGCATGACAGAGTCTGAAGACAGGAAAGCACTTTCCCCATTTCCCTGCTCCCATGGCTAAAACACAACAGCTGTGTTGCAGGTAACAGTGCAGACAAATCCCAGTTTGAAACCAGTTAAAGACAGCAAGTTAGAACAAGAATCTGGGAGTGTAACAGTTTCATTAATCATCTTCATTATCTTGGCATCCATCAGGAACTTATTAGCAGAACTTAGGAGCATGAATACTGAAAAAAACTGCAATTAAGAGAGGACAACACACACCCAAGGGAAGATCAAATAAACACTAATCTTTTAAAAGGGAAAGAAGAATACAGAATATTGGAGAGTAGGTTCTTATCATCAGTGTGTAAAACACAGCTAGATCCTTCTGAACCCATGGACTTGAATTGGGGACTGAAACCTGGATGCTTTGAGAGTCACAAACAGGCAGAGACTGACCATAAGGGAAGGTGACCCTAAGAAATTAGTAAAGGATAGAGACTGCAGCCTGTCGGGATCTTACTACAGTCCAGGATCTCAGCATGATTCAAGGTTGCCAAAACATCCTTTAAACATTTACTGCCTTCCACATTTAATGCACTTACAGACTGAAGGGAAAGCCCAGCAGCTCCTTCTGCCACTCAAGGTCAATGTCAGCTACAGACAGACTGAAGAAATCTCCAACAGGATTTTTTGGAGGAGAGGTTTCCAGACAAGCATAAAAAAAAAACCCCAAAACAACAACCCAACCTCTCACATGGTATGTATAAATCTTACAAATCTGGACTAGGTAAAAAGCCAGCTGTTTGGGGAATTCTGTTTGTTTTTCTCAAGATGTGGTGGAGACACAGTCACAGCAGCAACCTGATTTTAGCAGAGGGAAATCAAGGCTTGTCTGTCTGGATTTACATGGAAAAACTTGAGGGAACTCTGTGCCATGGGCAGTCCCAAGGTATTATGATGGCAGACACTGACCTCTGGGCAACCATCCTGTTGTGGAAACACCAGGCGACAACTTTGGCACGTGCTACAGTCTGACATTCCTAAATATTGCAAAAATTTCCTTTGAATGCCAAGTGACTGGTGTTGCAAGGATTTTTGCAAGCCCATAGTGCAAGAATCCATATTATCTTCAACATAACAAGCAGAGGAGAGATGCCTCCCCATGGTCTGTTGAAGACAGAAAGGAGATATTACCCCACATCAGAAGTGGAGACACAGGACAGTCTCATGCATTGAGATTTCAAGTGTAGGACAACATATGAACATTGCACTTTCTAGGAAAATATTGAGAGAACCACTTGGGCTATTTCTGATGAAGATTAAGTCAGACTTCCAAGGAGAAAACAAAACAGCAGCGGACATCTAAATCAGTTTATACACAAGGACTACTAAAAAAACCAGACAACTCCCATTCTGCCTTCTCCTCCAAGTACCCAACAAGTGAGTGAAATGCTTAAACACTTCAGATCTAACCTCATATTTAAACTTGAACCAGTTTACATCACCTTGGGGGTATAGAAAATGGCCTAAATTTGAGTATAAATAATTATGTGTAATCAAGAATTCAGGCTCCTTTTGCCTGAGGTGGAAAAAAAACCCAGATTCATTCCAAATCCAAATTCATTTTGGAAATGAATTTTCATGAGTGATCAGTGTTATCTGCTAATCCACATATCTACAGTCTAGCCCTGTAGCAGGAATGCCAAGAACAGAGGGTTCTGATGACAAAAGATGATACAATCTGCATGTTCACTGAATTTATCAGAGTCTGATGAATACCCTGTGCCCTGAGCAGATAATTAAATGTGATTGATTTGGGTTGGAATGGACCAAACTGAAATATATTTAAAAAAAATCTGGATTTTTTTCTCCAAAGCAGTAGCCAAAAGCAGTGATCAGGGCCTCAGCATGCAATCTTAGGATTTCAAGGTGGTTGTGCTTGGTTGGAGAGCAGGTTCTGACTGCAGACAACTCTGAAGATGCTGTTGCTGAGCATCTTGAGATGACAACAGGGCCTCTCACATCACTTCTGGCCTCTGACAGCTCTAGGCAAGACAAAACCACCTGAGATAGTGATGACTGAGCTCCTGGAATCTCTTTGCCTCACATGTTGAAATAAAACTGATAGCTCAGAACATGACAAGTAAGCAGTACAGACCTTTCCTGCTACACCAGCCTCAATCTCCCTCAGTCACCAAAATCAAGTCCAGGCTAATGAAGTTCATTCTGTTTTGCTGCCTCTTCCTAAGCCCTTACTTTCTGCAACCTCACAAAAGACAAAAGGCCTAAAGCCCAAACACAACACCTCAAGAGTGACCTGGTTAGTTGGGAACCTTCACATTCTTGGCACCCAGCATCTGCAACTGCATACATGAAAGTCAGCATACAGAAACAGGAGATTTTTTTTCCCCATGGCACTTTAAAATAAGGTAAAGATTGAATACTGCCTGGAAATTCACACTGAAACCCATCTGTCTGCAATCTTTACACTGCAAATAGGAAAATTATTTTTTAAAGGGAAGAAACAGCCCAAGTGTGTCAATTTGCTGCACATTGTCAGGGTTTTTTGCATCCAGTCCTAGAAGACTGTAGAAGTAAATCATAGAACCATAGAATAGTTTGGGTTGGTGGATGGGACCTTAAAGATCATCAAGCTCCAACCCCCTCTCTCTCTTATTTAAATCTATAAACAGAAAGGCAACATCTTTTGGCCTAATTCCCACGTCTGTCTGCTCCCTTGGATATGTTTTACTGTCAGCTTCAACACCAGTAACTCTCCCAACAGAGTGCTAAGGTACATGATCTGCAAGGGGTACTCAAATTTGGCTCTTGCTGCTGGGCTTGTTATGGCAAGTATTGAGACGTGACAAACCTTCTGGCTGGCTCTTCATTCCCATCCACTGACCTCAGACCTCGTAACATATTTGCTGTGTGAAGTCACCCATTATTCAGTAGCCAGGATTAGATGCGACAGCTAAAACCTGTGGGCCCTGACGTCAGACCCATTGAAGTGGGAAACTAAAAATTTGGAGCTTCAATTTACAACAGAGATAATTTAAACAAATCCCTCGCCTCAGAAATCCCAAGTAGACAGAGGGAACAAGCTCAGCACGTCCTCACTCCATATTGTTGACCAGTATCACATCACCACCAGCACAACAAGGCACATACATGCTTTAAATGGGTACTTTTAGGATAGAAAAGCTCTCCCTCAGACAATCCTGGCTCTGCACAGAATCCACTGTTAGCTCTTTGAGCTGAGCACGCTGCTGCAGATCCACTTGGCACAGCCAAAGGAAAGTGCACTTTATCCTGCATCCGTCAGCATCAGTGACAAGCAGATTCCACATAAGGGCATGAAATTGCACATATTGGGGACAAGGTACTCAGAAGAAATGGGTGAGATTTAAACAAGAATTTCCAGCCTGGGAGAACAGACTTAGGAGATGCTGCTCAGGAAGAGGAAAGATTTTTCCAGAACTGCTCGAGAAGTTTCTACAGCCTGACAGCAAATTTCTCTCTCTCTGCACAGTTTCTAGCACACAACTTGCTGTGAGCAGCACTGAGCCTTCTGCAGCTCATCTCAACCTTTGTTTGCATCACTCCCCTGGTCCTGAAGGAAGAAACTCAAATAAAATAACAGCACTTCCAGCTGAAGTGCAGCTTTTCAGAGGTCAAGGTCGGGTTTGGACAGAGCCAACAAGGCAGGTATGGACAGAGCACTTGCCAAGGCTCTGGGTTCATGCTCCCAAACAACTGTGGTGTCTGGAGCAGCCCAAACCACTGGGCTGTGTGGAACTGAAATCCACGTTTGCTGTAAAGTCCTTAATACTTCCACACAGAAACCTTATTTAAAAGTGACTCTTTTGGGGCTCACTTCTTTTATACACAGCACTGGCCAAAAAGTGTAAAATACTCATTAAATTCACACATTTGGAAAGGCACACACACATATATACATGTTGCTGCCTTGCATTTTAATTCCCAGGCAATTCCAAAAGTTCCTAAAACCCCTCTCAGCTAATCACTGCAGTCTATATATGGGCAGCCTGTTTCTGGAGGAACAGATGCTCCTAATTTATCCTTCAACATCACTCTTAGAAATTGTCACAATTGGATGTCAGAGTCCCTCATTTGGAGCATTGCCTGTCAGAATAGGGATGGCCACGGAGCAAAATTCAGAGCTGCTCTGTGATTCAAAACACCATCAACTATTAAAAAGTAATAATAAAAGAATGAAGCCAGAAAGCCCTGCTCAGTAAAAGAGAGGGCAAAGCTGCAATGACTTAGCAAGAGCTGAAAAAATCAGGCAGAGGAATAGAACAACCAAAAATAGTTTATTAGTGAATCAGAGACATAGAAGGAGAGACAGTGAGCAATGGAACAGCACGTGGAGGAGCCCTATTGGAAAAATAAATGCACACAATATCATGTGAGACTGAAATAGAGCTACTCCTGAACAAGTATTTCTGTGAATAGAAACATTTTAGAATTGTTTTGTTCACACTGAGTCCACGTGGTTGTATAGAGCAAACAAAAATAACCACTCTAGTAAATAAGGTTAGAAGTAGAAATGCTGTAAAAAGCAGCTTTTTAATCATATATTGGCAAAGAATTTGTGTGCAATTAAATTTTCACTAAAATCCTAAGAGTTACTTTCATCCAGACCAAGAAGAGAAACAACATTGCATGTGTAAAAGTGAAGCACATCATACTACCCAGATTTCAAATACAGCACTGCCAACTCCAGCCAAATGTCATCAGTGAAAACCTCCAATTTCCATTTTTCTCATGGGACCCAATATCAATAAATTAGAATAATACACTTATGAAACAGCATGGTAGTGACCAGAAGCTTCTATCCCCCTGGCTAGGTGGTTGAAGAAAGGAAGAATGAATTACCTTGAAAGATATGCTAGAAATATCATAATTTACAAAAATAGTTTCATTTAAACAATTTCAGAGGATAGAAAAAATTATCCAGCTGCTTTCCAATTGACTGTCACATGGGTGAGCTGACAATTTGCACTTGTATGGTTGGAACTTCAATATTTAAATCACAAATAAAACAGTGGGCCTTGAGGTTTTTTTTTTTCCCCAAAATTATCTATCTTTCTTCCCATTCTCAGCTCCTTGTATCCCCTTACTACTGATATCAAGGGTTTAGGATGCATTTGCCCACCCAGCAACAGGGCCCACTGTGTGTGTGTGAGCCTGAACTGTGCTCAGCACGTTGGGGAAGGCTCAGTCCTTCCTAATTTGTCTCCTCCTGAATTTTCTCATTACTTAAATCATATGAGCAAGGAACAACAAGATGCCCCCTTGGCAATGCCAGCAGCATCAGCAAATTTTCACAATAGTTTGTTTGTGTGCTTTTCAACCTCACCATGGCCTCAGCATGTTTGGCCCAAGAGCTTGATATTTGCTGGAAATTCTGTAGTGCAGAAGAGTTTGAAGTATGAATTGTTTCCAAAAGCATCACAAAAATATCTCAGGGAAAGATGAGAGGACAAACTTTTTTTTTTAAATTTACATTAAAATTTTAAACAGCCCTAATTATACAAAGAAAAAAATCATCTCACTAATGTATCCCCACATGCCACTCAGCCCCAGACCAATGAATTGCAGAAGTGCTGCATCCTGTGCAATGAAGCAATTTTTTCCTCCAGCTACTAAAGCAGCTCTTTCTGCAGAGATGGGGCTGTTCAAAAGCCTGCATGTTATTTTAATGAAATATCATGATAGCTTGTTAAAAGAAAAAAAGAGGGCAACAGAACTGTGGATTCTTCTCCTGTTCCCATGTTATGTATACAAATGAATGCTCACTTTCTTCCAAAAGGTACAAGCAGAGTTCAGCTGAGACAGATGTCTGCTGCATCAATTGTTCTAACAACCATCTCTGACAGCCAGCCTCCAGCCGAGGCTCTGATTACCACAGCTAGACCCAGCTTATGGGTCACTTGGGAATTATGATTAGACCATATACATTTTTCTTAGAAGGCAGGAAAAAGAATAGGATGAGTAAATTTTGGCTTGCTCGCTGCAGGCTTTTTCTTTTTTATTTTTTTTCCCCCCTTTCCTCCTCAGGATGGAGTTTCTAATGAATAATACTCAGTAAATTGCTGAACGCGGATGGAAGAAAAGAGGAGAGAGAAATCCAATAAACAAGGAAAATAATGTTGTAGCTTGCATTTTTCAAGGTTTTCTGGAAAATAAAATGGGGTTGAGTTTAACAGAATGAGACACACAGGAGAAGCACCTGAATCACCCACAGTCCAGTCAGAAATGATGCAGAGGAGATGAGGAAATGCTACATCAATAAGTTTTAATACAAGTCCTGGTTATTAGCAGCCCTGTTCTCCCATTTTCACGAGGACTTCCCCAAAAAGGGCACTTGCACAGACAAGATCCTAGGTTGCCAAGGCTGAAAGTTGATGGGTTTACTGGGAACCAAGCTGCCACCCTGCTGTCCCTTCAGATTTGCAGCCAGGCTAAGAAGAAATGCACAGCAAGAGACATTCTGCTCCTCTGCACCTCCCCATCCAGTCCCAGGGTTCTGCTTTTGATCTTGATGCTGATCAGTCACTTGAATTTGGGAATAAAATCTGAAATGGGAAAGGATAGATCAATGCCTTCACTTTTTCACTCTGAATAAAATGGGGAAAACAAACCCTGCTGCAGCCCTGAGGCATTTCTTTACCTAGAAAAGTCATCCCTCAGCTGAAGAAAGTTCAACCATCATCTTTTCAGTATCACAGGAGGGGAAACACATGCATCAGTTTTATTCTTTGCTGTTCCACCAACTTTGTGTGTGTCCTCAGCAACTCATCAGCCTCTCCTGGTCCTCATTTCCCAATTCACTTCTTAAAGGTCTGTGGTTTCTACAAAGGCAGGTAAGATCAAATGATCCAGATCTTTGCCATTAGAAAGTTCCACAACTCTGTTTTATATCAGCAAGGAATTTGGCTCAGCATTTCTGCTGGAACAGCTCATTGCTATTGCAAAAAAATAGTGGAATATGGAGAGGGAAGCTGAGAAGCTAAGAAGATCTTTAATTTAAATACTCAATATTTGAATGCTAAAAGCCTGGCATGAGTGACATGGTTAAACCCTTCTGACAAGGAGATGCCAAGGAAAAGGCTTCAGAACAATAAGAAAATGGTTTGACAGAAAAAAAAGTACCAGCAAAAGTGCCTGAGGCAAACTGTGCCTTTTAGCAGTCCCTCAGTCCTCTGTGCTTCCATCCTGAACAGAACAAAGTGCAAAGTTGAAGGGGAAATAAGATCATGGATATTCATCAGATTTACCCTAAGAGGCATAACTGAACAGAAGATAAATCATCATTGTCATTATCACACAGATCAAGAGGAGCAGCTGACAGCCTGCAGCAGGTTCACTCTGCAGTACCTCAAAGCACCCTGCCATGCCAAGGAGGATCAAACCTCCTCTGGGCTTCCTCTCAAGATTCAGCACACTGAGTTCTACAACCAGAGGATGGAGCCATGGAGTGAGGAGATCTCCTGCCAGCAGGGCACTGCCCATGGATCCTCAAGAAAGCAGAGACAAACATAAGTGACACCATGCACCTCTGGGAGAGACAGGTTTTGTTGGAGATGCTGTCTCTAAACAGTCAATCTGAACTGCCACCTGTCTCCTACCAAGCCTCTGGGTTCTTAGGAACCTGTAAGCATCTCCCGAGTAAGGAGCAAACCTTCCTGGGTTATTTTTTAATTACAAATTTTTTTTCAAATTCAGAATTATATTCACTGTTAAAATGTGCACTTTGAAATAGCCCCATGAAAAGCCACCAGCAGAAGGTTACAGGACATTGAAAACACTGAGAGCTCCCTCCTCCAGCTCATTCATTTCCACTACACACAAGGAGGAATTCCTAAGAGCATCCTTCTGGCTTAAGGTATAGAGCTCATTGATTTATACATAAACTCATTGAAAAGAAACTCAATCTACCTACATAAATAAAGGTTATAAAATAGCAACTCTAAAGGACTTTTTTATTCTGTTAATCCAATAATGCATTTTCTTTTTTATGGTTTTGGGGTTTTTTTTGTCCCTATATTTTTTTCCACCCATATTTTAAGGTGATTTCATGACAAGTAAATCCAGGCAATAAATATTTTTGTTGAGTCTGATCTGTGAATTATCAGATCTAATGACACAGTGACACAGAGCCTTCTTCCTGTCACACAGAATTTATCACAGCACCTCTTTGAGCAGGGAGACTCTCCCTTTATTTTTTTTTTTATTTTGTGCGACTCAAAAAGGAAACGGACACGCTTTCAAGATACAAAGATGCATTTTGTCTTCTGCTGGGCGTGTCTGATCAAATCAGAGCTTGCAAACCAAGCTCTCTGCTGCGGTCTGAGCTTGAGAGGGGAGCAAGTTCTTTTTGTGGGAATGATGTAGCTGGGGAAAAATGCCGAGGTTAGCACACCCTTGTCTAAAACACATTGCAGGCATTACTTGGCACTGCTGCCTGCAGGTCAAGCTTCTGCTCATGTCAGCAATCTTGGCTCTTTTGGAAGAGGCTTGCCAGGATGATGGAAAAAAAAAAACAACACAAGAACTCTACTTCCCATCACAATGAACCCTCTCCTCACGCTCTAGACACCAGTATAGTTGGATGGTGCTGCTCACCTGGGTTAGAACATCATCTAATGCTGTTTTTAATCATGGTTTTCCTCTCAGAGAAGTAGAAGTTACTCAAAGTTTATAGAATCATAGAATAGTTTGGGTTGGAAGGGACCTTCAAGATCATAAATTTCCACCCCCCCTGCCATAGACAGGGACACCTCCCACTAGATCAGGATGCTTAATGCCTCATCCAACCTGGCCTTAAACACCTCCAGGGATTGAGGGGGCATCCACAACCTCCTGGGCAACTTCTTCCAGTGTTTCACTACCCTCACTGTAAAGAATTTCCTTGACACCTCCCAAAAAGGGATGAGAGAGAAGAGAGAAAGTACTTCTACTCACAGGAAAAGCAAGGGCAGAAGGAGACAGGTTAAAATTACTTGATTATCAAGTGTCTGATTAGACTTGAAAACATAATTTTAAGATGTTGCAAGCAGAAACAAGAAAGCAAACTGCTGAAGGAAACCACAAGATTGTCTCCATGCTTTGTGCTCCAGTGAAAAATGTTTAACAATGAGGAAAACCATACTTTAGATTTTTGTGCCTCATAAGCTGGACTCTTGAGTGAAAATATTTCTGATGCATCAGCGACACTGGGAACGGGCACAAAATCGAGTTCTCCTTCTATCCACAGGAGGGCAGAGGTGCTCACACGTCAGACACACGACACAAGCACATTTTTACATAATATTAAGTAGTCTGGAAGTTGCTGGTACCAAATACCCCTTCAGCTTTGGCTAGAGGAAACAAAACTTCTTTTTAAATAGATGTCAGAGAGCTGGAGGAATAAACACTCAAGTCCTCAAGAGGGATAGGAAAAAGAGAATTAAATTAAACTCCATAAACTGCAGCTGCAGTCCCATAGCCATGAGGATGAGGAAATTCCAAGAATAGATATTTGAGGTGGCATTGAGATAGCAGCAAAGGTATTTACACAGGAGAGAAAGAAAAGACTATTTACACAATGGCATTAGTGTTCTTCTTAAGCATAATCATAAGGGAGCACTGAACTTTCCCAATTAAGAAGATATATTTTCTGCAATCCTAGTCATTGTGTAATTTAACTTCTCTTTACTGGGAAGAAGATCATTGAGATTTGTGTAGAGATTGAACAGACCTTGCACAAACTCAACTTCAAAATAATCTAATGCAGCTAAAACATTTCTATTTTAATTCTCCAACTATAGGGTAAATGCAGTTCTCAGTAACCACATGTTATTTCTAACAATGATGGAATGGAGAAGACTCCAAATAAAAACCATACATACACTTCTCCTTAGAGTTAAAAATGATGCCTTAAGTTTTTTACTTCACATGAAGTAAAAATGTTAACCTGTTGATTCACTTCATCAGGTCCATCCATTCCAATTTGGACAAGAAAATAAAATTAAAAAGACTCCATGCAGACCAGTGCACAAATTCTGCACATGAATTCTCCTCTAGCAGAAAAACAACGTCCTTTTTACAGGGCTGTTACATTAGTTTAGATTGTTTTCATAAAGCAGATCCAAGTTCTGCCTTTGGCACATTTTATTCAACAACCAACAGAAGAATTAAATAAATCAATATAGCTGGCAGCTATATTTTGGAGGCACAAACAGCTGGCCAGAGTAGTTGTGTGTGCAAACATGCAGCTGGATGTGTTGCTAATCTGTACAAGCAGGAAGGTTTAAATTAAACCATGGCAGCTTAAAACACCTCAGGTACCAAACCTGACACAAACACTGCATTGAGGAGCATTTCAAGGAAGACAAACATTTCTTTAGCAGCTCCAGGTTTTGAGACTCTCCACCTGCCAGGCTGTGAGATTCCTCACACATTTTATCTGAACACAGATTTCTCTTCTGCTCCAAAGCCAAGGGAAGTTGGACAGGAATTAACACCTCCTGGAGCCAGAGCTGCTAAATGAGGTGAGGTAACCCCTTCTCAGGCTTTGCTACAGGGAAAGCAGAAGTGAAATGCAACACAAGAAAGACTCTCCAGACTTCCAGAAGTTCTCTCTCCTATGTCATGCAAGGACAAGTTGAAGAAGAGACCTCCTCTGGTCACACATTTCTAAGGGACACTTCCCACCCTGCTGCCAAAGGCTCTTCTGCCTTTCTGTAATACATCCACTTCATGGTGATTTTGTAGGTACCTTCCCTGTTGGGCCTTCATTACTTAGACCACCTTAAAGTTTATGTTTCATTTGGACCCTTGATTTTGGAGAAGAGCTGTTTAAGAAGGCAGTGTGAATATCTCTCTAGGTATCTAAAGCAATATAGGGCACAAAATTCAAATGAGCACAGGAGGGCTTTGCCCTTCCATCTCCTAAAAGACTGAAACTACACTTGGAAAGCAACATCTAACAGTGAATGCCAGAGAGAAGCCACCTACATCATGTTCAGTTGGAGGAATGGAAAGTTGCTCATGTGACAGCTCTGTCACTGTTTTGGAAGAGCAGATCAGGGCTATGATCTACTATGCTGGGAATTAAAAACAAACAGGAAAAGATTAAGGAAATTCATGATAAGTTTCACCAAGGTGCAGTGCCCTGAAACACCAGCCAGGTTCTCCTCAGTTCCCTGACACTGCTCAGGTGGTCACTGCAAGCTTCAGAGGGATGGAGAGCATCTTGTTTCTCCTTTATTGACCATTAGATCCAACTCTCTGCCCTGTCAGTTCAGTACTTTACAAAGCACTAGAATTTAAACAACTCCCTCTCCCCTCAAAGCCCACCATGTCTCAGCCTCAGGACAAGACAACACACAGAGACAGATGAAAGTGAGCAAGAGGCAACATAAACTGCTTCTGAAGAAATGTGAGTTGGAGCCAATATCCACAGAAGTCCCTGTGAAACATTCTTCAGTAGGTGTTGGGTGGGAGCTACACAGTTCATCACTCATTACTACATTAAATGGAGGGGGATGATAATTCTAAAACTAGAAGCCCTGGGGATATGGTGCTTTGCATGGAGATGGGAGATGGAACATTTCAGACAAGATTTAACACTGCTTTTACAGACAGGTGTTAACCAGGAGCAAAACTACTCAAGTCCGTGGACTTCAGCCAGTGTAAAACCTGCACAACTGAGAGAAGAGACAAGGTCAACATAAAATGGAGATAGCAGAGGCAGGGATTTTGAGAACCACCCGTGGAAAAATGTTCACACATACTTCACACACATCATTGCTATGATTAATTTCTTGTGCACGCATGAAGTACCCAAAACGTGGGCTTGAACTTGCTAACTGCAGCAGGATGAGAATAGACTTCACACAGCAGATACTCAGCTGGAGTAAATCAACACAAACCTTTTGAAGCCAAAGGAACTACATCAATTTAGAGCACCAAAAGATCTGGTCTGGAGGCATTAAAAAAACCGCATGAAGAAAACAAACCCACCAAAAAAAGCAAAACCAAGAGGAAACAGATTGCAGGGAATGTGCTTTTCCATCCTAAAAGGCAACTTTGGTTTTTCATTCCCTAAAGATGTACTTATTCATCCCACTCCTCTGGGAATTGCTCACAAAGCTTTCTTACATTGCTGTCCATTTAGTGTCAGGTTTCACTCCCACCAACCATTCAGTTTAGGGGCTCCCTTGCTGATTAAGAGACATACAGTAATTCACTAACAGCCCAGATGCTAGACACTGCCTCTCTCTAGGTAGCTATTTGAGGCCTGGTAATTTAAAACCTTTTATTTAAGCCCCCATCATCTTCCCAAAATACAACTTTTAAGTCCTAACTTACACTATGCTTTCAAATTACAGAAAGCAGCAGGTGGGCTACAAGGAAGCAATTTGTTATAAAACATGATGCTGCCTCCATAATGGTAGCTGTTTAATCCTTCTGGTGGTTAATGACCAGCACGCTGGAGGAGAACACAGAATAATTTCTGAATTCCAAATCTGCTTTTTCTAACAGAATTCTGGTATCCAGGAAGAGTAACGTGATATATGGAGCCGACAACTCTCATTATGCCTCAACTCTTCTCCTAGAGCCTGAAGGAAAGATTTCAGGCTCTTCATAACTTAAGGATTTTTAGCAGCCTGATCTTCAGATTGGAAACCCCTTGAATCCCTGGTCAATTTAGATTTTCATCCTTTCAGTGTACAATAGTAGCACTGAGATTGGGAGTCACTTCTGAGGATGAAAGCACTGAAGAAGGTAGAGGAAGCACATCTTGGATTAGACCACACAAACCAAGAGATTCTGTGCTGCTTGCAACTTGGTGGCACACATGGGTGCTGCCTAAAACTCTGACATGACTCCCTGACATGACCAAACAACTCAGAACTAATTTTTCTTCATGTATTTGAATCTTCAGCTTCCCTACAAATGAAAAAAGTTTGAGTCCCTCTGAATGCTCTCATCCTAGCAAACCCACCAAGGACTGACCTTCATAGAAGCACAGAATCATAGAATAGTTTGGGTTGGAAGGGACCTTAAAGATCATCGAGTTCCAACCCCCCTGCCATANTGACATGACTCCCTGACATGACCAAACAACTCAGAACTAATTTTTCTTCATGTATTTGAATCTTCAGCTTCCCTACAAATGAAAAAAGTTTGAGTCCCTCTGAATGCTCTCATCCTAGCAAACCCACCAAGGACTGACCTTCATAGAATCATAGAATAGTTTGGGTTGGAAGGGACCTTAAAGATCGAGTTCCAACCCCCCTGCCATAGGCAGGGACACCTCCCACTAGATCAGGCTGCTCAGTGCCTTGTCCAGTTGGAAGGGACCTTAAAGATTATCTACGAATTGTAAAGATCATCTAAAAATTGTGAAGCATTTAAGTTTCAGGCCACAGTAGAACATTTCTAATTGCCTCCCTACATTATTTTAATTTTTAAATTATTTTAATTTTGCAACATGCAGTGGCTGAAAACTCAGACACTTCCATCCCTAACACTTTGGATAGAAAGGAAAGATAACAAACCAAACAGCAATTGATGTAGGTTCATGCAGCAAAGTCAGCAGAAATATATCATTAATAGTGACACTGGAAGGTCTGTTCTGTTTTGAATGGACTCAGTAAACACAGGAGCTGCACTGATAATGCATCACTGAAGACCACACTGCACAAGGGCAGAAGAGGCTCCATTCATGAGTCCTGGAGGCAGGACTGAACTGGTACTTTCCAGTGTGGGCAACAAAAAAAAAAACCCCAAATGTGCAGAAGAGGAAATAACCCCACAAAGAGAACAAGGCAAGGCTTGAAAGTGATGTCCCTTCTAAATGAACTGGAAAGAAAATGCACTTAGTGCTTTGACAGCAAATCACAAGGTAATTGTTTCTCCTCACAGACATTATTGTAACATAGACAAAAAATTGGTCACCATTAAACAAAGTTTACTCAGTGGCATTTTTAGTGTTCTGCTGATGGGCCAGTTAAGAAAACACTGAATAAATTATGAAACAATAGGAGGAAGATGGCTCTTTATAAGCAGCGTTCGATATAACAATTTTAAAAGGCTATAACACAAGTTTATTGAATTTGGCAAGGCTTATAAATCCTAACTCCCATTACTGCACTGCAACTTAAAAAGAAGGATTCCTCCATTTGTCATTGGAAATTTCAAGTTTAAGTGGTCCCAGTGCAAAAAGATAACTTACTCACATGCTGAAATGTTTCCATGCACACACCATAGGTCAAACATCTGGCTAAATGCAGCACTCCAGCCTGCAGCCTGTCCTGCACATTGCAGGCATGTGAGACACATCCAGCTGATCAAATATTTGTCTGAGAGCTCACTGGCAATGTTGGTTTGTTTGGGGGGTTTTTTTGGGTGGTTTTTCTTTATTCTTTATTTGGTTTTGGGGAGGGTTTTTTTAACAATCCCATCCTTTTCAATAGCTTTCTACAATGACCTGATGTTGCAAAAGCTCAAAAGAAGCAGCAGAGCATTTCAGTTGGGATGGCCTTGAGTACACCCAGGTGGTTTCATGGCAGTAAAATAACAAAAGGGTGTTTTGGGAACCTTTCATTCTCTTGCAGGGACTGAAGCCTTGTCTACAGACAGCTTCTGGCACACAATATTCTCATTTTGAGGAGTAATGCTCTAAGTAATTAACCTGGGCTCACCACACCTTCCTCACCATCTAATGACCATGAGATCTTTAGAGCCCTGATTTGCAGCGGGGGATAAATGAGACATAAAATGCATTTGGTCTCAAGGTGGAATTGCAGAAATGAGTCTGGAGGATTTCAAAAGGGAAGGAAGCCCTTTTGCTCTGTCAATACATAACATGCAAGCTAACATCAAGCTGTTCTAAACACACAGCTCTTTTCTAGACTATCATCTTACAGTTAGGTCCAATTAATTAAATGTTATATGTATCTTTATATATCTGCAGGCAACATAAACTGCTTTCTCACTGTGACAGAATGAATGGCAAGTGCAAATGATCTGAATGATCCTTTCCCACCTTGGGGATTCTCTGATTTCTACAGGGACAAGGCCATGACACCTATTTTTAAATCCAACATATGCTTTCTAGTGTTACATATTCTAGACCTACCTCGAAAAAAAAAGGAAAAAAGCAGAAACCTTTATGAATATTCTCATCCCTTTTTAAAAAACAGAGTCATCTCATCCCACAGAGCCACAAATGGTTAAATTAGAAGCCTGAAGTTCATCACTTGTGTTTGTGTGCATGAAAGCACACTTAAGTCAACTGACAAGCTCCATGTTTCTAGCAGAAGATCAGTGATGATGTGATGACTCTTGAGCTGTGCTGGCTTCTGAGCACCAGCCTTCATTTAAGAGCTTTCTTTCAATAGAAGCAATAATATTTGGACAGCTCCAATAGAGCAGGATTTACTGCTCTGCTTCCACGGCCCCTCTCTCCAGAATAAGTGCTTTTGAAATACTAATGGTTTTTTAAGCTGCCTTTTCTTGGTGAGGCACAGAGAGTAACAGCTTCGCCCCAAGTCAAGAGAAGTGAGAGGAAAGTGATATTCCTCCAGGTCACACTGAAAACACAAGGCAGACCAAGAGCTGCATTCAGATGATGATCCAGGAGCTGCTGAAGTGGATGCAAGTCTCTACTGACTTTTTTGGGCAACAGACCAAGCCCCTTTGGACCTAACCCATGGGTTAATCCTTGGCACAAGCCTGAAGATAAGTAATTGCAGAGCAACTACACTTCATGATGACAGCCAAATTTGCTTCACGTGGACTGGGAACGTGCAGCACACTAAAAAAAGCAAGATTCCCACAGTTATCACATTGGTGAAAACCCTTAGGAGTTAGAAAGTGCATTTTGCTGCTTTGAGAAACAACTTCCCTTCATGTTTCACATCCCTTTGTCATTATAGGCTCATGTATTTCCCATAAGCTCAGTTTTGGTTAAGTTTGCTACACAAGACTGAATAAAGGACTGCCACAGGTTCCTGCCATTTTCTCACCTAAAAGCATTTTTTAAAATTGAGGTAGGCTGATAAAATCTGCAAGTTTTTATACAAAAGGTATAAACTGTGCTGAGGGAGATGTTGCCCTAAACATAGGTTTTCTTTATTTCAGGACAAATACTCCCTATAAAAAGCACTGAACTCCTCTACATCTTGGGAGTCCAGATGTATCTTGACTCAATTTAATCACATTAGCCCAGACATTGGTTGTACACTGACAAAATCCTTTCTTGAAAAGTGGTCTAAAAAACACATTCTGAGATGTCACTAGACTAAATGCAAACAGAACATGAGCCTTGAAGCACTGTACACATGAAGAAAAAAGGATTCCTAGAAGTTGCACTTTATGGGATGCATCACACATTGCTGATGTCCTTGGATGCTTTGCCAGAGCCGAGATTTATAGCCCATTTTAAAGCCTGAAAATGCTTAAGAACTGAAAGGCTTGTGCTGATGGTTGAGCTGCCTCATGTTCCACTGAGATCAATGAATTTGAAAGCACTTGGCATCTTACATGATAGGCAAGCTTTGCTCTAGCTACCAAATCTTGATTAGTCCAAAACAGAAGAACTTTGAACACAATCTTGGAAGAACAGGGAGGAAAATGTGAGCTGTCATGGAAGAGAAGTAAATCTCTTCCTTGCCAGCTACAGTAAATCTCTTTCCCTCTTCACAACAGTTCTCCTTTCCTCAAAACCCCAAAGAAAAGAAACAAAATTGATATTAATGGACAAGACTGGACCACCTGATAGTGTGTTTCTGACCAGCTATGTGCAGCCTCCTGGGAATTTCAACAAACATCATAAACAAAACCAGGTGGGAAACTGGTTTCATTTATTTTCATTTTACTGGGAAGTTCAGACTGAAATTGAGTTGTTTACAAAACTACAGGACCTTGAGGGGCCAGGAGAGAAATCTATGTCAATCTGAAATCCACAGCCCACATCTCACTAAAAGAAACAGTATATTTATGTTATGTACCCAGAATTAGCAATAAATAAAGAAACTCTGTTAAAAATGCAGAGGCTAAAATCCTAGTTTACACAGCTGCATTTTATAAAACTGTGCAGCACCTGAAAAAAGTTGAATTGCAGACTCCAATGAAAGGCAGTTTCACAGCAGTTTACATCAGGATGTGAGTCATCAATACACAGTTATAACTGCAAATCAATTGAAAAATAGGTAAAAGTAAGAAGCTGAAGATTAGTCTGAATAGAGGGATAATTTGCAACAGTTCTTTAACTGACAACTCATTTGAAATTGATGTTTCATCTCACTAAGATGGAAAGTAGCCATTTCTACTGTGTGAAAAAGGGAACAGATTGAAATTAAATATGGCAGCTATCTCAATTTTAATTATTCCTGAGAAACCCCTCTCCAAAGCATCTCCTATGGTGAGAAAATACAGAATGAAAACTTTCATCTCTAGGGTTAGGTTAAGATCCACCTGTGGTCAGAACTTAGATCTGACAGCATCATCTCTGGTGGCCATGGCTAAGACTGTATGGTTTCCACTGAGTCTCTGATACAAGGCCAGGTTAAGGTTGTGACTTTTTGATAGGGATCAGCAGCTCTACAACAAACATGCACCAAGAGCTGAGTCAGGAGCATGCTCCAGCACAAGCAAAACCATTCTACCTTAGCAAAAGTCTTTTCTTCTGGAAACAAAGATGAGTCACTGCCACCAAAGCAGTAGCAGAAAGCTTTGACTAGGTGGTCTCCTAGTGACACTGCAAGGTTGACCAGACAATCCAAGACACACATGCACCAGCCCAGCTGAGTGTTTAAGGCCTCAGTTCATAAACCTTCAGGAAATCTGTTCTCAAAGTTCTGGCATCTCACACCACAGGTGCTAGGAGTGAAGGAGCATAGTTTCAAAAAATAAATCATTACTGAATTGGTGTGTGTTGTTATGCAACTCAAGAGCACATTGTGTACCTGGCATCCAGTGACACCTTGGAGCAAGATGAAAGATGTGTCTGCTAGTGCACAATTCCAAACCACCACCACTACTCATTAAAGCCTCTTCCTTCTGCCATCTCCTTCCCTTATGGGATGAGCAATTTCTACTTTTCTTGACACAAAATCCTGAAGGTGAAATGATCTCTCCAGTTCTCTTAGCTGCTGTGGTTTGTCAGCACCACTTACTTGACAAGTTGCCCAAAGATTTAAACCCACAGATATTGTACATGCAAAGGGAAGAGATGCATCCTTGCATCTTCAGTCATGCACACTTCAGAAGAGGCACATTGTTAAGGAGATCAGGCTAATCCTGGGATTTTCCACCAGGATTGGTGTAGTCACTCACACTCTGCTTTCACAAAGTCCCTCACAGGCATGATACAGTAACTACCTGAAAACAAAAAAATCATTTCTTCCAACCAGGTCAGCCATTTCTCTGATCCAAAACAATAGCTCAGAAGTCAATCCTTACAGAGTAAACTACAGCTAATACAAACTTCTAATATGCTTTCTTACCTCTCTCCTCCCTCAATATTCTATTAGGGAAGAAAAAAAGACATTTAAAAGTAAGATTTCCTTTAGTCAAGATCAGAGAGGAAAGACACCAATGTGCTGGGATGAACAGCCTGGAATTGAACTTGGTTATCTCCACTCTGTGTCACTGAGAAAGTTACTTCCCTCTGTGTGTCTTAGATGCTAATCTGTAAACTGGAGTGAGACATGTTGTTTCCCACCTCTTGTCCACCCCTCCTCTCCTTTTAGTCTTTAATTCCTCAGAGAGTAGTTTTATTGACATAAGCTGCCCCCCTCTCCCTCTTCTTCGGGTAGAAAAGAAAGCAAAAGATCACATCTCCATGATAAACATTATACACAGAAGCTGAAGATGACTATTTTCCGTGGATTTCTACTTCAGAGAAGGCCAGAAGTTCAGGAACAGAAGCTACAGCAAAGCCATACTACTGGGCTACCATGTGATCAATGCTCCCTTTGATCCAAATATTTATTATTACTACAGAGAACACATCTTTAGAAAACAAAAAGTTAATTGACAAGCAGTTTCAAAGCTACAGACAAACATTTCCAATACACTGCTGGCTTTGGTCTGCTGCTGTGCCAGTCATCTGAAGACCAAGTTGGATAATACCATTAATGGGGAATAATCAGTGGTTTAAGATCCAAGGATCAAAAGGTACTTTCACAGGAAAGAATAAAATAGTTAATACCCATAGGAGGGAAGTGTCATTATTACAGGATATTTCACAGAGGGGTAAAAAATAATATAGGGTAAACTGAATTAAAGAACATTACTAGAGCAAGCCAGAAACATAATGAAGATCTGATTCTCAGTTCCCAGCAATGTCTGGGATGCTGCTTCCCTCACTGTGCAATTACTACAGATTCCTGCTCATCTTCACTGCTGCAACAGCTGAGGAGAGCTGCTGAGAAACAAACAGAGTTCACCAGAGAAATAGAAAAGCATTTCTGGTGAAAATTCAAAATGCCAGCAAACACAAAAATCCCCTCTGGCAGAAAAGATGTTTTCATTTGGAAGCGCTGCCAGTGCCTCTCATGGGAGCCATAGCCTGAGCCCATGAAAGCTGACAACCTGCTACTGAAAGGCTGCATTCTTACCCTGCCACAGCTTCACTTTCTTGAAGCAGGCAGGGCCATTTCTCCAGAAATGGGAGGCAGCATGAAAGAAGACAAACTAGAGAGCTAAGTCCAGAGAATATAACATGAAATGCCTTGGAAACAATCTGATATTTCCTAAAGGAAGCACGCTCTATTTCTGAAGAAACATGTCAGATCTCAGAAACAAGGACTTTCTTCTTAAAAAACACACAAAATTTCTGTCACAAAGTACATTCCCCCTCCCCCAAGGGTGATGACTACAACAAAATAGAACTTTCCCTGAGAGTTTTCTTTTGACAAAGCATTACTTCCAAGCATTTATGCTGATGCTTGAAAGCAAAAATGGAAGCTCTACAACTTAAAAGCCCCCATCATTTTATGTAACAGAGGATAACACAGTCCACTGTTTTCCTGATGAATTCTGTTTGTTTTTTCTCCCTCAGCCCTCCCAGTACCCTGGATTCTTTTGCCAGTTGTGTCCACGTCGTGCACTCTGTTTCATATCTAAACTAAACCCCAAGCACAATGACAGCACAATGAAGCCTTGATCAAGCTCTCTGAGCTCTACTGTAAATACATCAGATAGGATGAGATCTTCCCATTTGCCCTCTATAAGCTCTGGATCAAGTCCAGGACAAAGAAAAGTTTATTAATGCACACACATTCCTACTGGCCTTTGAGCTCTTTGGCTAAAATGGTTTTAAAAAGAGGCCTCTGTAGAGAGTATTCAAATATTTACATCCAACAACAGAGTTAATTACACTTCAAGACATTAGGAAGATTCACTTTGCTGCAACCTCAGCAACATAGTACAGCAAAGCAGCAACATATAAACCATTTTTCACAATCTGAGAGCGGGCAGCTTTCCATCTGGGTTTCAGCTAAGGCAGGAATGTTTCTGTCTACAATAGAACCTCACTAATCAGCACTTCACTAATCCACACATTTTATTAACTTTGCCAAAAAAACCTCACAGCCTCTCCCTGCCCCTCAGCAAAGATTTAATAGCAGAGACCTCAAGCAAGGTCTTTCATTACCAAAACATTTTTTCAGGCAAACTTTTTTACATGCATTTTGAGTCAGACATTACAAAGCAGTTTGATAAATAATTTGAGCCAAAGTAGCATTGTCAACGACTGAGCCAAATCTTATGTGTATCAGGAGAAGAAAACCCAAAGCAACTTGAAAATGTTCTTTTGGAGATTCAACTTATCAGAAAACACTTAATCCTTAGAATCTCCCAGGATTCTGCCATTTGTGAACAGAATAACACGCACAACTGAAATTTACTTCCTTGTAAGTTAACACTACATTTGCCTACTTACTTGCTGGCTCACAAATCCAATAACTTACAAAGAAGTCTCCCTCCAGCCACTTTTGACACTTCATTCTTCCTCTCACAGAGCACTCTGCATCCTTTAAACCCAAGCCAACAGAAACAGCAAAGCCAACAAAAACATTTAACAATGCTTTGGAGTGACAGGCTCTGTCCATCCCAGAGTTTGAGCTCTGCATTTAGGAACTGCTGTTGGTACCTCTTTGCCCTAACCATTTAGGCACTTGATGTTTGCAGTGATGGCAGCTTCATTTTTCAAGCCCATCAGGTATTATCCACATGCCACCCTTAAAAATTAAACTAAATGACAGCACGTCATTAATTATTCTTCCACTTCCAAGGGCTTTTTTTTTTTTTAAAAGTCAGAGGATAACCAAATATATTAACTCACTGGGTTTTTTTTCTTTTGCTCATCAATTATGCTTGCTATTGATATAGAATATGAATAATACAATGTATAAATTATGCACATGCATAATACATAAGGGAAATTCATATAAAGAAACCAGCTAACCCTTTGCTTGGGGTCTCAAACCAACCAAGCACTGAAATTTCACAAAGAGAACAGGCAGAACATGAAAAGAAGCTTCTTGTCTCATATACATTAAACAAAACAAAACAAAGGGATAAAGTCCAGATTTGTCCAAAAATTCAACCTGCAATGCTTGGAAGGAAGGACAGTGAGCACCTGAACCCACAGGGATTCTGCCTGTTCCTCTTAGGTCATCAGCCAGCTCACATNTGCCTGTTCCTCTTAGGTCATCACCCAGTTCACATTCTACCAAACCCACCTCTCCTCAAACTTTCATGGTGTGTAGCACAGCACAAGTCCTCTTCAGAGTGCCAGATCACAGTTCCAGGCACAGATATGATAAAGGCAGATATATTTCTCTTGAGAGCCAAGAAAAAACAGAAGGGAAGCTTCAGCAAGACTACAGAGAGGGGAGGAGGAAGCTGTGGTCCCACATGTTCAATCCAAAACCTATAAACTTTCCTGCTTCACTTTACATCTTCTTCACTGCCACAGCCCAGAAGAGCACAGAATCTGGGTGCTATTACACAAGCTTATTCAGAGACACCATCATCCAGTTAGCATATCTTAGTCAAAGGTAGAAACAGCTGGAAAAGGACCAAAAGCTTCCCCATTACCTTTTGGCAATGGGCTCTTCCAAACCCTATTTCCTCAGCCTAGCAAAGTTCAGATGGAGACATCAAAAGCATCACTCCTCCAGAGCTCTCAGCCCTGGCAGCATTCCTACTTGTGGATGCATTGTGCTGGATTTACAATGAGTAGTAGTGCCACAAGGCTCAGGAATATAATAGTTTATGTCTGTTAATGGTCTAACTCAGTTTGTTACACAAAGCTTGATATTTTCAATTAAAGTCTTCAAGTAAAGAAGAATACAAGAAGCCTTCAAGAACCACAACTTTAAGAGCAATAAAAGTAATCCATGTCCCAAGCAGAACACTGATTTGCTACATGCTTACTATCATCATTAATTCTCCAAGTTCTGATGTCTGTTTAGTCTTTGAGAACTTATTAGCTCAAAACTGGAAAATACCACATTACTTTTGAGGAGTCGAATGCTGCTTCTGTCCTTGAGAGTTAAAGCAACATTGAGATGTTCAGCCTTTCTAATCCAATATTCCCCTTTATCTCTACTTGAATGATGCTGGAAAGCCCAGCTCTGTACATCACAAGTGGCAAGATCCACACACCCACTTGGATGTCATTCTCAGCTTCCCACTAATGTTTACTGGAGGATATTTTGATACCTTCAGATAGATGCCCTGCAAAACACCCACCTCACCAGAACACACATGATACTGCAGCAGGCTTTGACTTTGCACATCTTTAGAAATTAATCACAAAGCCTGTGATTCTTAACTGTCTTCTCTCCTCAGGCAACCTGCTTTGATTCCAGCACAAGGGAAACATACCCTAATCTGTTTTATATCTGGAAATCCATCTCTGGGATGATTGTTTCCATCAACTTCAGTATATTGCCTCTATCCAAAACCATCAAGGAGCAGAGTGTAAATGATACTATGAAGAAGATTAAACGAGAAATGTTTCTACACATTACTGCTTACATGAAACAGTCAACTGATGTATTTGAGAAACCTGCAAGCTCCATTTTTCTTTAGAATAGCTAAAGAAGAGCTCTCTGACCTGAAGAATTACACTTCATTTGTTCTCACTACTCCGAATTACACTGTAAAATAGCAGTAAAACATAGGCAGGATGGCACTGCCATAGTCTTTGTGCCATCAAACACCTAGCTGTAAACAAACACATGATTTATATAAACATATGTACACACACAAACTTTATAAAGAGAGGCAGACCACACCTCGAGCTTCCAGTCTACACAGAGATCCAACTCCTACACTACTGGGAATTTCTAGATATGTTTAAACTTGAAGTCAGTCCTGGGTGTGCTTTGACCTCTGAATTTTTGGGCCTAAGACACATCAGAACTTGCAGAGAAAGGTTTCACAGATATCTCCTCAATCTCCAAATCAGATCTGTTTTGAAGAAGCAATTTATTGACTAAGATTTACACTAAGTGCTGTAATTCTTAAGTTATGAGTCGTTGGGAGAAATTTTTTTTTACTATTCTTTTCATAAAGAAATTCAATTATAAAAAAAAATCTGCTAATAAAAATTAGTCTGAGGAGACATGAAAAATTTCATTAGGTCTTTGTCTCCACCTACTGTATGGAGGAATAATAATCCTTGAAAGGAAAAAGACACTGAATACCTTTCACATTATAGAATCACAATATCTATTTCATACAGATCACACTACTTCAGCCTTTTAACAATTTTTAAAACAAATACTATAAGAAGAATTAGCACTAAGACAACCACAATGGCTTCTTTCTCTGAAAAGATATAAGACCATAATTATTGCAAAGCAAAAAGTGTTGAGTTTTATGGTACACTCTTTAAAATAAGATTTTGAAATCCAAGAACCTGTTGAAAAACCACTTACATAAGCATAAAAGGTGGTTTGGAAACTTCCTGAACAGGAATGAAAATTAAAAGCCTTCATAATATTTACTTCAATTTTTTGTTAATGACCAACAATTACATTAGAAAAAAAAAAACATCAAACCTACCAGATTGCAGTTTGAACTTGCTTAGGCCTGTGAAAACACTCAGGTGGAAAGGCAAAAGGAATTAAAAAAAACCTATTCTTAATTGAAACTGTCAATCTTTTAAATCATCAAGAGATTCCAGAGAAGCCTCATCTAGGGTAGCTCTATACTTCACACCTCCTAATTTGACCACAACCACAATGCAAGTTATGATTTTTTTCTAAAGACAGCCCTTTAATTTCTATGATTCCTGCTATTTTAGCACCCACCTGACCAGTCTATTTCTTTCCTACCTGTCACTAAATTTCTGTAAAAATTAAACTGGCTAGCACAGCTTTTCATTGCTATGGATTTGGGAGGACTGGTGCCAGACTTTGCTTGAACAGAAACTGGGTAAATCCCACAAGTCCATTAAAAGCTTGATTGAAATTGTCAGGCTGATGGCAGAGAAACAGACAACCTGCTCAAAAAGGGGGCACAGATACACCCCAGGCCATTTCATGTATTTATTTATTCAAACTCCATGATGTTTCCAATCCTCAGAATGTGTTTAGGCAGCAGATCCAGAAATACCAGAAAATTGAATTTCAAAATACTGGTATTGATGATCAAACTCCTTCAGATATTTTTAAAACTGTTGGTAGGACTTCAATAACCAGCCCCTGTTTATTTAACATGAGAAAGAGGATATGGATACTGTGGCAATTTGAATTTTCAAGTTTTAATTGCTATCTTCACTGTGTACAAAATAATACTGATTGTTTTTACTCCAGGTCAAGAGCACACAAAGAGGATAAAGGCTCACACAGAGCAGATAGACCTAAAGATATCAAAGACTTAAAAGAAATATCTTCCATTCAACTTATCAGCCTCAGGAAGGTTGGTATAGAATACACCTACATATTCAATCTGAATTAAGTAGCTTCATATCCTCAATTATACTTATTTTAAAGCAAATAAACTGGCTAGCTACAAGTACCCCTATAGATAGATTGCAGTCCCCATGAAGAGATGCAATGAGATCCCTTGGTTGGGAATTTAGAATAGCCAAGAATAAAGAAATTTCTTTGTTATTATTAGAACACGGAGGATATTTGATAAGACATGGAGAAAAACAGCTGTTGCTGACATCACTAAAATAGCATTGAATGGTCAAACAGAACCTGCATGGATTAACCATGGGAAGAAGTGCTAAAAATAAATATCCCTCTCACATCAGTGTCATGTCTAAGGTACCATAGCAAGCACAGCAAAAAAGGATACAGGCCACTCTAGAGAAAGGAAAGCTCTCAGCTCAATAAGATGAAGCTTCAATTAATCAGAGAGGAAGCAATGAAGTCAAACTTGAAGCAAACTCCAGTTGTAAAATTGAGTAGACACTGTTCTCCCATATTTACCTCATTTCAGCCCACCCTAATAGAGAATATTTCTTTACCTAGCATCCATTGCTCAGTCTTAGCACTACAGGAACAAAACCTAAATTTAATCCCAGCCAGAAGCTGCTACTAGGTACAAAAAAAGACCAAAAAAAAGCAAAATAATCCTTCCAGAATGAAAAATTCAAGCAGAAAGTGAAACAGAAACCGTAGAGGTAAGACTTGAAATGAGCAAAAATCCTATTGCTAAGCCTTGAGGACTGAAGTGTGGTGAAAGCTGGCATTAACAGCTTAGCAATATCCATTACCCAAGTAAGCTGAATATGAATAAGCCAAAAGCTGAAATAATATGAAGCAAAAGAGGTTGTTTCCCAAGGACCTGCAGTCTCAATTCACAACAGAAACCCTGCTGCAGATAATGGGGCAGATGAGGAAACTCCACATTCTTTGGTCTGAGAGTTGACCTCTGTGCCTAATTAGAAGTGCCATCATTAAAGTTTGCACTTCAAATTAGAGGCAGGAACCAGACACACAAAGTACTCCTGAAGGGCTACAATGCACTTTGGACCACAAGAAAAACTGTCCTTAAACCAAATCCCAGACCTGTCTGAAGAACAGTTTGCCTGTTTCTCTCCAAAAGACCAAATTAAATCTAATCCATCTACTGACACAAGTGCAGATAATAGAAGTAAATGTTGTTCTTATCTAGTAGACAGCCTGTCTCTACCTAAAAAACATTTCTATAAGTGGTTTTATCTATGTCTGACCATCCCACTGGGAAAACCAGACCTCTGGTAAGCTACAAGCTGCAGAGATAAAGGCCAAATCAAATATATCAAGTACAAATTACACAGAAAAGCTAGAATTGAGGAATATGGAAGTGAAGGTACTGATAATCACAAGACTGAACACAGGATGGAGGGTTAGGCTACATGACCAAAGTGATCCCTATCTATGACATGTAGCCATTAAAAGTTTAAAATAGCAGCTATATTAATTTCCCCCTACAGTCTTCCCCTTCTCCCTGGGGAGTTTTGAGAGGGGTTCTGAATTGCAATGCAGTATCAGGTGGTTTTATATATCAGGATATTTTGGTAAAATGCAGTAAGCACAGCAAATGGAACCAAGAGGAAGAATCTGACAGGACTGCCCAGCATAAAATCCAGATGTTTGTTGTTATCCTCCTTTACATCCAGCAGGAGGATGGAATACACAATTCCCAGCCAACTGGAATCAAACAGTTCTACATTACAATGTTGAACACTTACCAATTCACAAGGTGCCAGGACAAAGATTTCAGATGAAATTACAGATTATCTGTGATCAAATAATTTAAAAAACTACAAAGTATTTTTTAGTATGTGTCAAATAACTAACATAATTCCTCAGTTGGGATGTGGAAGTGCTGGAGTAGTTCCTGAAGTAGATTTGGAAATAATATCTTATTTAATATCAGAACAAGAGCCCACAATGATTCAAATTGCAAAGCAGCACAATGAGAATTTGGCATTCTCTGGTACCCTTGTTCTCACAAAAATATGTTTCTCAATTTAAATTCTGCTACAAACTGCTACATCACCTTGGGGGAAGTAAAACAGACTTCAGGCTCATAAACAAATGCAAACAACCTAAGTACACAACTCAATCTTAAATTCTTGCATCAGTTTTCCAGGTATAAAGCACAAGTTGCAGGCAGACAGAAAAGGTTTGGTTAAAATAGAACAGAGAATCAAGCCTTATTGAATTAGAAAAAGTTAACTTTCTGAGCTGATTTTACCTACATGCCCTGAAATTAGCTATCCTGAATGGGGGAAAAAAAAACCCAAAACCAAACACTCAAACCAAAGCAACCTGCAAAGAAATAAATATAGACATGCTTTTTTTGCTCCATGGATGTAAAGAAAACCTATCACATTAAGAACTAAAATTCACAGCAATCATAAAACACTGCACATGAGCTTTAGCTCAGAGATGACACACACATCACATAGGGGAATACACAGGGACAGGTTTCTTCTGTGGGTAATGAGCTGCAACAGTTTATACCAGCTGAGGATTTATTCCAAATGCTTAAAGGAAGCCGTTTCCATCACTAAAAACAATTATTAGGGCTGTGTGGCTTTGCAGCTTTTTTTAGTAGGTTACAGTTTCTTCTGCCAGACTAGGAAGCTATGCTATGAGCAGCTCAAACTTGATAAACTAGTAACTCCACCACAATTTTATCCTCTAATATTTGACTACGTTTGCAATCCAGAACCAGAGGATAACTACCACAAGTTCCTACAGAGACTTACCCACCAGCTCCACAAAATTATCTTTGTTACAAGAGGATTTACACTGGTGTCCTTGGAAGCAGCAGATGGTGAGGACAAGCTGCTGCAATCAGCAATTTCCCTTTAGCCTGTGAAACTATTCAGAGTCCCTCCAGCAGTGGGGGAATTTTCTCTGCTTGAGGGAGAAAGCACACCAGCTAAAAGGTGGAACCAAACAAGAAGCCAAGCAGCAGTGTCTTTCAAAGACAGTAAAACAGGCTGGGGTTTGTGGTTATATAAGAGCAAGAAGTCACTATCTCAATCTGATGTATGAATTAAATGCTGTACCTTAATCAACAGGAAATATGAAAACATTTCCTTCGATTATTTCCTCTTGCAAATCACTCCCTGAAGGTCTCAAAGGAAATCACAGATGCACCCAAACCAAGTTCTCATTTCTTTGTTATTGAAAGAAGATGCAGAAAAGCTTTGTTTTGAGGATTATTTTTGAAATCACCTCACTGTTTAGACAAAATTGCTTGTTGTGAGAATTTGGAATACTTTGTGAGGGGCTGGTATCACTCTCTCTACCTGGAAAACAGGGAAATGAGAAGAAAAGCAAGGGCAGCTTCAGAGTTGTACCCAGATCTCCTCCTGAGTCACCACAATAGAAACCCAGCAAGGTATTAACCTGCAACAGAGCCTTCAGTCCTTTGATTGGTGTCTTACACTGCAGGTATAGAATGGGGAAAACCTGTTAGAGATGTTCTTGTACTTAACTGAGAAATGTTTGATACTCCTGATAGATTTTCCAACTGATTTATCTACTGCCAGTGTGTTGCTTGTATATGTACAATCTCAGTCCTGGAATGGCACTCCTTTCCCTCCAATAATCTGAGCAGGCTGAAGGGCTGACACTCTTGGCTTGAATTTTTGGCTCATGGGTTATTACCTTACGTTGCTTTTAATTGCAACCTATTCTTGCCTAGAATGACATGCTTGTGTCAACACAAAACAGGCTCAGGGCAAGACTCAGAATGGAATTTGAAACACTCAGTAGTGCAGAAACTTTGGAATCCATGAGCTGGGTTTCAAATCCTTCCAGGGAGATGCTTTCTGAGAAGTCTGCATCTGGTTTTCTAATCCCCCTGAAGTTTGAGAGCATTCAGATCAAGCTTTGCACTAAGCCTCCTCTCTAACAAACAGGGCCAAGACGAATGAAATTTCATTTGCCAGCATATCCCTAGAGAGCAAAGTGAATCTCTGCTGCAAAACCCTAGTGGTCAAGAGTCAATTTTAACCTTAAAGGGGAACTGAAAATAAATCTTTTAAGTTTGAATCATCTAAAATACAGTCAGCTGGGCAAGAGAGCCAACCATTCAAGACAATTTCTCCTCAAATAATGGAATAGTCAAGATAGACAAAGCTAACCACAATTAAAGCAAACTTGATATATTGAGTGCACAGAAAAAGGCTTGAAAACTTTGTTTCTCCTGGAATTTTGAAAACATACTGAAGAGGACAATTCTAATTTATGTTATAAAGATATTTTGGTTTTGGATATTTGGTTTGCCATGAAAAAGGTGGGTTTTCTTCCACAGAAATCTATTAGTTTCATCTTTATTAAACAGGATGGGACATCTCCCACAAGCATAGTAAAAAAAATATTTTAAGACCAAAGTTGAGTGATGTTCTCAGCCAGGGGAGAAATTTTTCAGACCAGTAAGTGTAACTTTGGAGTGAAATTAAAAAAAAAATTAAAAACTAATCAAGGCTATGAATAAGTCTCACTGGGGAACAACAACAAAGCTATGCAGAACATAGATGTAGATTGCTTATCAACCTTAGAAATCCAGCCCGGGGATCTAACACTTGCTGGTGAAACCTAGTGCCAGATGAAAACAGACAATTTTTTGCTGCCCTCTGCAGGGTAGAGCTGAGCACTGCCATCCACAGATAAAACCTGGGAAATGAGCTTAAAAAATAAACAAATATGGGTCCTATGTTCCAGGATGTGTCAATGTCAAAGCATAAAGCCATCTAAATATCTTGAGAGGCAAGTGATTAATGAAACATGAGCATCAGAAGAATGTTATTCAACTGATCAGCCATTCCATCCACTTACATCCTTCATTTGAGAATGTTTCAAATCAAAGGCAAGAAATATATGGTTCCCTTGAAGACTTTATGGAGTTATTTTGTGTTGCCACCTTTTTTACCACAACAGAAATGACAAGAAGACAAATCAGCAGCACTGCCTGTGTTTGCAGGGCACTGAGATTATACACTGCAGGGTGTGAGCATGGATATTTTGTGATTACACACCTGATAACACAAGAACATTGAAGACAGCTGTGAGACTGGAGGATAAAATGGCTGTGTGCAGGGAAGTCTGATGTGGAAGCACCCCTGAGCAGTCAGCATTGCTGCAGGATGCAGCAGACCTCAGGGTTTACCCCCTTGCACAGCTGCAAAATATCCACACGTATTTGTATAATCCCTTTACACTGAAATCCATAAAATAAAAACA
>VZTY01021796.1:64881-77313 GCA_013400935.1 Turnix velox
AAAATTAAAAACTAATCAAGGCTATGAATAAGTCTCACTGGGGAACAACAACAAAGCTATGCAGAACATAGATGTAGATTGCTTATCAACCTTAGAAATCCAGCCCGGGGATCTAACACTTGCTGGTGAAACCTAGTGCCAGATGAAAACAGATAATTTCTTGCTGCCCTCTGCAGGGTAGAGCTGAGCACTGCCATCCACAGCTGAAACCTGCGATGTGAGCTTAAAAAAATAAACAAATATGGGTCCTATGTTCCAAGATGTGTCAGTGTCAAAGCACAAAGCCATCTAAATATCTTGAGAGGCAAGTGATTAATGAAACATGAGCATCAGAAGAATGTTATTGAACTGACCAGCCATTCCATCCACTTACATCCTTCATTTGAGAATGCTTCAAATCAAAGGCAAGAAATATATGGTTCCAGTTGCAGTTATTCCCTTGAAGACTTTATGGGGTTATTTTGTGTTGCCACCTTTTTTACCAAAACAGAAATGACAAGAAGACAAATCAGCAGCACTGCCTGTGTTTGCAGGGCACTGAGATTATACACTGCAGGGTGTGAGCATGGATATTTTGTGATTACACACCTGATAACACAAGAACATTGAAGACAGCTGTGAGACTGGAGGATAAAATGGCTGTGTGCAGGGAAGTCTGATGTGGAGGCAGACAACATTGCTGCTGGATGCAGCAATCCCCAGGGTTTACCCCCTTGCACAGCTGCAAAATATCCACACGTATTTGTATAATCCCTTTACACTGAAATCCATAAAATAAAAACAAAACAACTGTCTCTGTCACGGCTGATTTTGTTCAACACCAGTATTAGATAAGGAATCACAAACTGCAATAAAGAAATACAAACAGAAGCTGGAAGAAGGGAGGGTTTTTAAAGCTTTCATTCAAAGATAAAACTACAAGTTACATACACACACAGGGGTCACATGGTAAAAGCAGCAAAGCCTGGAAAACAAGCTGAAGTTTAGAAACTAAGTATTTCCTCTCAAGCTCTTGGTTATCAAGAAAATAGAACTATATAATAAGAAAAAATTCAGAAATTTACTGTCTCTTTACAGCTGGCACCTGCACTCGTTTCCAGAGTTTTTGGTGCATCCAGTTCACAAACAACTCAAAACCAGTCTACGCAAAACTTCAGAGAAGATGCAGCATTTCTGGCCTTCCACAGAACTCTACAAGCAAGCCAAAGGACTTTGACATGGCTCAACTAGTGAAGAACATCAGAAAATCAAACTTAGTTTCTGACCAGAGTCAGCCTCATTCATCAGCATCATCAAACTGGCCAGTCTCAGTCATTCTAACTGGTGGCATGAAAACAAAGCAAGCTGCATGGTGACAGCTGGGGTTGTAAAACGAATCCTCTTGCCATGAGTATGAGGCCAAAAGATTATTTTCCTGAAAGCTTCCACAGTAGAGATCGTCAGCATCTAAAGAAGATCAAAGAAAAGATTTAAACCATGGGAGATACTTCAGAAAAATCAGTGGTATAGTGTTAGCAGATTGTCTGGCAAGTCTACCACATCTTCCAGTTAGTTATTTCAATTTGAAGTGCCAAAGAATCAGCAAGCAGAAAGCCAAGTTTGGCAACATCTTCATTTTAGGGAAGATTCTTTCTACAGACACAAAACAGCTTTCCAAAAAACTCAATGATACAGCTGAATTCAGAACATCCAAGGCCAGCTCTTATAATGCATGCAGCTCTATGCTGTCTCAAGATGTAAAAGGCACATGAAATCATCACATTAATTTCTTCTCCCCCTTTCTACTGTCTCCATAATCACATCCCAATAAAGAACTATCCAAACCCTTTAAGAACTGGGTCACTGGACAGAATAAAAGAGTGGGGTCTTATATGAGCAAGCTCTGAATAACCTTGCCACAAGGCCAGAACTAAGCCAAATAAGGATATTATTTAGCCAACCCAGCACAAAAACAGGGCAAAGTCCTTTAACACAAGCAAAGGAGTTTAAGCCAGAAGGCACTGAAAGGACTAACCAATTGAGAAGTCCAGAATATGGGGCAGCAGAGGATCCAACATAGTATCAGCCTTACAGTGATGTTGACAAACAAGCCAGCAAATCAAGCTACAAAGTGATGACTAACCATGTTTTTTATTTGTAGTTACCAACAAAGGCACTCCTACTTAGTATCTTTCACATGCACCTGAAGCCAATAATCACACCTTCCTAAGTTTGTGAAGATTTGAAGAGCATAAGCTAAAGGAAGGGATAAGTTACAGAAAAGAATAAAAAAATCCCTGAACTTCTTCTAGTTCTAGTAAAACAAACAAAAAAGAACAAAAGAACAAAAGAACAAAGTACATTGATAGATATGAATGTTTAAAAGGCAAGAAAGGATAGAAGATGGGAAACATCCAAAGAGAAAATGTCTTTCTCAGATCTGAGGTTGCCCAAAGTGAAAAATTACTACTGTGTTTCCATTTTAAAATCAAAAGGACTTCATAGGAAAGCTGCAAAAGCTTTCCTGCTTCCCTCTGTTATCAAACAATGGAACTTGGATATAACAGCCATTCATGAAATTAAAATAAACAGAGAATTGGTATTCATTAAGCAAAGAAAGATGTGTTTGGATTAATTACAAAAGATATGCATTAATGAGAAGAAAATGGAAATAGTACTATTCTGCATCAATAAAAACACAGCAGGTTGCCTCTGCTGGTGAAACTCCATCCACATGCTCTATCCTAATGTGCAGCCTGACAAATGAAGATTGAGAGACTCAGTTCAACCTGAGCCACCAAAAAGCAGTTTACAAACTAGAGGGCTAATACAATCCTAAAAATGTGAATTAAATAGCTTTTATCCATTACAGTTTTTGTCCATGGGACTGACTGCATTTACAGCATCACAAGCACAACCACTTTTGAGAATCAAGCTTAAAAAATTCAAAGAAAAAAGACTCAAAAAACCCTACCACAGAAAGAGCTCCCCAAAACAACAAAAAAAACTATACTGAGATTGAGCACTTGTATTGCTCCTTTCCAAAAATTCTGTGCTCTAGAATTCTAAATGTTACAGTCTGGAGAAATTATTGGAGGGGAAAGAAAGAACTCCTATTGGACAAAAAAAATTTACATTCCTGCCTTCCTCTTCTGCTTCAAAATAACAAAGACATGTTACTGAGACATAGCTTGTGCAGAGAAACTCCATACATATGTACAATTCTTTTAAAGGATCAACTGTTCATGGAAGAGTTTTATGTGAACTTTCTAACTACCTTTAAAATGTGTATTGGACAGTGAAATTATGCATTACAAATCCATCAGGTCACAACAACGAAAGAACTCCAAAACATACCAAGAGTTCTAGAAAAACCTTTCTCCAGTCCCATACCAACCAAAATTCAAACAAAGCACAAGTAAATTTGCACTCACCATAAGCAAAAGTCAAATAAGGCACAAGTAAATTTGTACTCACCATAAGGATTACATTCAGAGTCCTCTATCTCTTTATCCCAGTCCTCCTCTGCTTCATACACAGGAGCAGTCTGCAGCTGTGGATGATGCACTGGCTCAGATGGACAGGAGGCTTCATCATCTAAGTCTTCCAGGTCACAATAGGTATGACAACAGCCAATGGGAGGGCCACTGGTGTCACTTCCATTGTGAGAGTTATCAGAGAGTTCGCCTTCTTCAGGCTCACTATCAACACCTGGTACATTCTTCAGCACACAAGCTATGAACAGAGAGAACCAATAAAGATACTTAGGAAATAAAAAGTAACAAATCTTTTGCATGCAATAATTTAGACAGCTGGATGAATCTAATCTAATCAGAATATACATGATTTCTTATGCAGTATTATCACTACAGTGCTGCTTCAGAGGCTCGGGAACACAAAACAAAGGCTTGCAACACAACCTTAACCTAAGTCAGGATGTTGCACAGACCGTTGCTGCAAAATAACTCTAAAAACAGTAGGGCATAGGACTCACCTGTCGTGTTTCACCGCATCCACCTGTTGGTGTTTTAAAATAACGAGTCTGTTAAAGAGACAAGCCCCCGCGGAGGCCAGCCGGTGCTGGGGAAGGGAATTTCGGCAAAAAAAGAGCCAGCAAGAAGCTGGGTTTTGAAGCTTTCGGAAGACGAAGGAAGCTGCGAGGCAGCTCCGGGAGGCGGCGCCCGGTAACGGAGCGCGGGGCGGAGCAGTTTCCCCCGGCGGCAGCTTGAAACGGAAGAGAACTCACCGACAGCCCTGGGCTCGGAGAAATGCGGCTTTTCAAGTGAGGAAACAAGCGGGGAGTGGGCGTTGTCCGTTAATTAACCGGGCAGTGAGCACCGGCTGCTAATGATGGGTAATGAGGACTTCACGATTGGCTCCACCTGGCGGAGCCGCCACCTGCGCTCCCACCCACCGACACAACGGCTGCCGGAGCAGTCAAAACAATGTCCCGGAGAAGTGCCGTGTCCCCGGGAGCCCTGGAAACATCGTCACAGAGAAAGGCGGTGTCCTGGGGAACGGCTGCGGGAGCCCTGAAAACACTGTCCCGGGGAATGGCTGCGGGCGCTACCGGAGCCTCCCCCTCCTACCGAGGGACCGCTGAGCTGTGAGCAGGGGAACAGCTCCCATCTTAAATCCAAACCCGTGAAGACATGGAAAAGCTCAGATCCAGCTCAGAAAAGATGAGGAGAAAGACTTCTAGAGCCCATCTTAAATCCAAACCCTACATTACTGAGCAACCAGTGTAGTGGGAGGTGTCCCTGCCCATGAAAGGGGGTTGGAACTGGATGATCTTGGAGGTCCCTTCCAATCCAAACCATTTTATGATTCTATTTCTAATGCTGACTGAAAGCAAGGCTTAGTAGCATTGAACATGATGTTTCACACTCCCAGCCCTCGGTGTTCCACAGATTAAACCAAACTCCTAAACAACTCACAATAGAAAATTAATTAGACTTTGCTACAATTTGCACATCACATGAAGGAGCTGAGGCCTCTGCATCTCTAGGAAGTGAATAAATTGTGGGGGAAAGTCAAGATGGAAGCCACCAAACTCATCCCAAATCAGAGCCACAGAGATGATGAAGGGATTGGAGTATCTCCCTTAGGAGGAAAGGCTGAGGGAGATGGGTCTCTTTAGCTTGGAGGAGACTCATTATTGTCTATAAAAATGGAAAGGGTGAGTGTCAGGAGGATGGAGCCAGGCTCTTCTCAATGACCTCCAGTGATAGGACAAGGGGCAATGGGTGCAAACTGGAACACAGGAGGTTCCAATATATGAAAAAACTTTTTTTCACAGTGTGGGTGACAGAAGAGTGTCCCAGGCTGCCCAGAGAGGGTGTGGGGTCTCCTTCTCTGGAGACATTCAAACCCCACCTGGATGCCTTCCTGTGTGACCTCATCTGGATGTTCCTGCTCTGGCAAAGGGATGGGACTAGATGATCTTTTGAGATCCCTTCCAATCCCTGATATTCTGTGATTCTGTGAAAAACCACAGCTCTAGTTTATAAGAAAAAGAATAGTATCCTTTGGTAGTAATCACATTCATTACACTCGTATCTACCCACACATAAATATCTACATGGAAATAACTCAGTGCAGTAACACAAGAAGCATTTCCCATGCATCACCACAGAATTTTTAGCTATATTTCCTCAAGCAGAGTGTAAGTTTCATTATTTATTTTTGCCCTAGTAGTTTAAGGCTTACCTTTTCTGGGTTTCCAGGCCATGGTTTCTCTCTGATCAGGAAGCTGTTCAACCTCACAGCCTGCAGACTCCATGGCAGCAGCCATCACCTGTGAGATAGTGTTAAAAGAATCTTTTATTGATTTCTCCAATGGAGACAATTCAACTCCTACTTCATTTGGATGCTTCTGTTTGCTTCCTTGTTTTGTTCCCTGGATGAATCAGAGCTTTTAAAGCAGACAGGTTTCCACTCCAGGAAGCAAACCCACAGAGAAATGGCTCATCCTGCTGCTGCCATCAGTCACCTCAGGCAGCAGCCACCGCCATGATCCTGCTGACACCATTTTGGGAACAGGGCCCAAAACTGACCTAAAATACACCCATTTGTGCATGGCAGCAAACTTAAAGCTGCAGAGCAGGGGGAAGGAATAAAAGCATGAATCAACCATGAACCAACCACCTCAGAAGGGCTGAGGGAAGAGGAGGACCAGGCCCTGAGGAGCTCAAGATGGCGGCCACACCTCAACTGGCAACATGGAGCCCAAACTGGGAGGGAAGGAAGGGTGAGGTACCCCCACCACTTCCACCAAGATGAATTCCCTGAAGGAGTAACCCCTACCAAGGGCAAGAATCAGAGGTTTTAAAGCAGACAGGCTTTCACTGCAGGAAGCAAATCCACAGAGGAATCCTGCTGGCTTCCTGCTGCTGCCATCAGTCACCTCAGGCAGCAGCCACCGCCATGATCCTGCTGACACCATTTTGGGAACAGGGCCCAAAACTGACCTAAAATACACCCATTTGTGCATGGCAGCAAACTTAAAGCTGCAGAACAGGGAAGGAATACAAGCATGAACCAACCACCTCAGGGGGGTTGAGGGAAAAGGAGGGTCAGGACCTGAGGAGCCCTGAGGGGCTCAAGTAAGATGGCGGCCGCGCCTCAACTGGCAACATGGAGCCCAGGCAGGGAGGGAAGGAAGTGCGAGGTACCCCCACCACAGCAAAGATGAATTCCCTGAAGGAGTAATCCCTTCCAAGGGCAAGAATAACCCGGAGGCTACGTGAGGGGACGGTGGACAAGGACACGGCACTTGGGCCGACCCAGCACGGAGGGCCCCGCCGCCTGCCCGGGCCGCCCACCCCCCGGAGCCCCGCACACCTGCCGAGGCGGCGGAGCCACCGTGCCGGCCGGCGATGAAGGAGTCTCCGGGTGCGCAGCCGCGGGGCCGGGCATGAAGAAACCTTCGTTCGTTCCTTCCTTCCTTCGTTCTTCAGTCCGGCCGGTGCTGCCTTCTCAGCGCCGATCGCCCCCTCAGCGCCCGGCCCGGCCGGCGCCTGCGCTGGAGGCGGCCGCAGCCAGGCCCCGCTCCCCGGGGAAAGGCAGCGGCTGCTCGGCTGCGGAACACCGGGGAAGGGATGGTTTGAGTCCCGGCTCCGCCTGCGGACACCGGAGCCGCTCGTCCAACGTACAACTCCGGGAAATTGTCTCCAGGGAGAAGGCAAAGCGCTCGGAGGGGAAGGGAAGGAGGGAGGGCAGCGAGGAGCTGCCGAGAAATAAGCGATTCCAGAGTAGGAGGAACGCAAGAACGGGCAGAAAGGAGCTGAGGAGGGAGAGATGAGGTGGGAGCATGATGCCAGACACAGAGAACGGGGAGGGAAGAGAGAAAATGGCCTGATAAAAGTAGAGCTTATATTAGGTTCGTCCAGAAGGAGGCTGTTTCTCCTCCAAAGCTTGATTCTGACTAGTCAAAAGTTGCTGGAATTTGTTGCTTAAGAGCTGGGGCTTCTACGTGTGTTAAATAAGTTTAACACTGGGGGTGTTAGATCATCATTCATTCACTAGATAATGAGATAAAGGAACTATTGCTGCTTGCAGTATTTTCTCCATGCATCCTTGACTGGAGAGCGTTTTTACTTAGTCAAGGGGTTTGATATGGGAAAATGTGGGTCTGCAAACAAAAAACACTCCCAACTTTTCAGGAATACTGGACAGGAGGGTGAAGGATAGATCAGAAATGTCACGTTGGGGCCACTCGTTACACATCTCAGCTCCCCTCTACATTTCAGAGTCACTCTCAGAATTACAGCTTGGGATGCAAGCACTAACATTTTGAAGGTGTTTCCACTTTTCATTATTTCATTTAAGAGGACAAGAAGATCACCCATATGTGGAGTTTTCTTCCACATTTCTGAGCTGCAACAATGAAAACTGGCACATTATGACTATTCCATCTGATTATTTAGGCAGAAGGATGAGTTTGTTTTCATGTGTCTCAGCAAAGAAAACACTCAGACACCTTCATTTTCTCCTCCAACTGCACTTGTTCCTGTCAGAAGCAACACCAGAAACAACTGCAATGGGGCAGATTAATTTTTTTTTTCATTTTAATAGGGTCTGGGCACATTTTACCTTTGTACAAAGTAAAAAAAAAATATTTTAAAATAGACACTGTCAGCTTGAAACTATTCATAGGTTTTCATAAATGTCCCGTTTGCAATAAAGTGTATTTGGAAACAAAATCTTCCACCAGGTCTCCCTGCAACATCTTCATAGCTCTCCAGTGAATGCTCCCACAGTTTTCTGCTTTGCCTTGGGGATGATTTTGTTCTTCTTTGATATAATCCATCCAGAGATCTTTAAAATAAAAAAAATTGTATTTTCTGGTTAGATTTTGATTGGGTAATACTTAACAAACAAGTGAAACTTCACCTAGAAATTCTCACATTTTGGAAAAGTCCTTGATATTAAAGCAATGAGAATTAAATTTGTGAAACTAAAACCCCCTTGAGGACCAGAAGATAAAGTTTTATTCCCAGCTAAAAAGGGATGTTTTAAATAATAATGCAGCAGTAATGGAGCCGTTTAGTTTCTTAAGGGAAATACTGCAGAAATCCTGAATTAAAAAATATTAAAAAAAAACCCCCACACATCCATGCTGTTCACAAAACCAAATTAGAAGTGATGTGCATCCCTTTGAAATGGAGGAAAATAAAAGAGGCAGCACTAAGTGAATAAATAAATAAGCAAAAAGTCTCCTTACCAGGATCTGTTGAACCAAACTCTCTCAAGGCACGTTCATAGTATTCTCTGAGATGAAGCATTTTGCAGGGTTCCTAAACAAAGGAAGGCATGAAAATACCATTTATTTTGTACAGAAGTGAATCTGCAGCTTGATTAGATCCTTACAAAGAGAAAGAATCATGGTAATTACATGTGGACACCACTAAAGATTAGTTACCATGAAAGGTGGGTTTGTATGACCTGCTGTAGAACACAAACTGATCACAAACTAAAAACTACTCAAGAACCCCACTCTATTTCTTATTTAAATCTGAATTTAGAAGTGTATTTTGCAAATACAAGGCACTAAAGTTGGAGATACAATTCCTTACTTGCTCCTTTTCTATTTGGATCATCCTCCTGAAGAAGTCAAGTGAAAAGGGACGATTTTCACACAGGCTGAGATAAAAAAATATAAGTAAATTTAGATTAAATGCCTTTAATACAAGCCTTAGAACAACCACGTTGAAAACTTTGTCACCTGGTGAAGACTTTTCTAGCTCTCTTATAACCACTAGTTCTGTAGCTCCAGTCAAGGTATTTTTCTTTCATGGCCATAGATTCAGCATGAGTTGTGGACTGTAAGGACCTCTGCAAGTTTAAAAGATGAAAATAAATCAAAAAAACAAACCAAACAGATAATCTACAAATAAAAAGCAGCAACAGAAAACAAATCAAAAACTACTTTCTCCCTAGGTAAGTGTCTGACAGAAAGCAGATCTCAAAATTGAGACAATAGCATCCCAAATTAGAATAATAGAATCATACAATTATTTAAATTTATTTAAATTATTTAAAGTAGGAGTCTATCACTGGTTGTGCTTACAAATATATATATATCATAGACATATGGGAAGAGTATTTGTGCTTATAAGCCCATCTCCAACTGATTTTTGCTAATATTCAGAGTTTTACTTGAAATTCTCTGATAACAACTTATCTACAAAGGATGTGCAGCACAAAGCAGGTGTGACATGTTCCATCCACACACATTATTCCTCTTTAGTTGCCATTTTTTGTCATAAAAGGTAGCTCAATACCTGGTAGAGAGCTTCTGTGTCTTCCTTGCTCTTCGTGCCTTCACTCCATTCCACCCAGAGGCTCCATAATGGCAAACTGCCCTACAAAGCAGATAAATCACAATCCAAATCCTGTGAGACTCTGGTTTTCAGACCACCAGGTTCTGTATTTCAGCTGCCACAACAGATATCTTCAAGATAATTTTGGACTACATAGAATTCAAGACACAAAAACCACCTTCTGACTGCTGGAAAAGCATGAAAAATGTCACCTGTGAGCATTCAACATGGTGAACATAAAGTGAATTTGCAATTCCTTACTGCTCCTGTGTGCAGTGTGCACGCAGAATGTTCTTCTTTTTCATCTTAAAAAATGGCTAGGGACTTTAAATGCTTTGTAAGGAAATAAAACCCACTCAATAAAACTGGAAGAGGTTGCCCAGAGAGGTTGTGGATGCCCCCTCAATCCTTGGAGGTGTTTAAGGCTAGGTTGGATGAGACATTGAGCAGCCTGATCTAGTGGGAGGTGTCTCTGCCTATGCCAGGAGGGTTGGATCTAAATGATTTTGAAGGTCCCTTCCAACCCAAACTATTCTATGATTTTATTTTTAAGACCAATGGATGCAATAAAATCAGACCTTGGATTTCACGTGCTTAATGGCTTCTTCAAAACACTGGGTCACATCATCACTCTTCAGCTGGATGAGCACCTGCAGCCTCATCTGCCACATTTCCACTGACAGCCTGAAGCATTTTGTTGCAGCTTCTGCCACCTCCACAGCTTTCTCAAACAGGCTGGTCTCCAACAAGACTTGAAGCTAAAACCAAGCAGATAGAGCTGATCACCAAAGAGATCTGTAAAACTTAATTAAAAAGCAAGATTTTGAAGACATTATTGCCTGCCTTTCTATCTACACAAGCAATGCAGGACAGTCTCACCATCTATTTTTGTGTTTCAGCTCTTACCCATTGTTTATAGAGAGCTTCTGGCAGCAAACTGGCCTCGTGGGCTTTGCTGAAGGCATTCAGTGCCCTCTCCAGCCTCTAAAAGAGAAGAAAAACAAGGATTATGGAACTCGATCTTTAGGGTCCCTTCCAACCCAGACTATTCTATGATTCTATGATTATTCCTACAAATGTCAGATCCCAGCATTACAAGAAGCCCAATGAAATTCACAGAGATTTCTGTATCTAAGGCTTTAGGTACCATCACTCCAAGTTAAAGGGAAAATTTGAGCATCTGAATTACACTAAGGAGCAAAAGAACAATGTTCTTTTACTGTATTAGAAGGGAATCAACTTGCACAGGATGATTTATTAATTCACCAAGTCATAGCCAAGCACAGATGCATCATTAAGATCCACAGCACCAAACTTTGCCCAGATTTATATGCAAGACTCATTTTAATTCATCCTTTTCTTTAAAAAGCACAAGTTAGCAGGACTATAAGTGAACAGTGACAAGTCTGTGCTCTTAATTTCCATCCAAAGAGGTGATTGTGCTTTACTAATGAGGCTGGTTTATGCCCATACAGCAAAATCAATCCCCTCAGATGGAGGATAAATAATTTCTCATGTTCAAAACATTCAAAAATTCTGATAAAATGTCAAAATATTTGTTCTTTTGAACAGGAGTCAGTAAAAAAAGGGATGATTTGTATCTTATTTATTAATAAGCTTTTTACCTTTTGCTTTAATTCTCCACTGTTGGTTTTCCTGTTGTACCTCTCCAGGCAAAAAGTGATGTAGTGTTTCCACATGTCCTCTGTAGAATCAAAAGGCACAACATCCCACTTTAGAGAACCACAAAATTGCACCAATATTTGTCTTTGACAAACATAAAGAATCCAATTGATAAGTGTTAATGTCAAATCTGTTTTAAAAGACTGTATTTTAAGAAAGCCTCCACATTTATAACATTAAGACTTTAAAATGGCTTCTAGGTCTAAGCTGCAGCCAGTAATTCTTTCTAAAAAGAGCACTGTGCCCTTATTTCAGCTGAGGTTCAGCACATGCTGTCACAATTAACCTTCCCTACATCTTTCACCTGCACTTTTCACACTCAGAGAAACAAAAAGCATCTCCTTTGAAAGCATAAAAGCACTGGAAAATAACCAAATAACCCATAAAATAGAAGCCAGAAAAGTAAAACCTAAAAACAACTCCCCTTTTCTTTGGTAGAGCCTACCAGCACCTGCTTCAAAACTTTTATAGTATTCAGAATGATAAAGGAGCACCTGAAGGAAGGGATGGCATCCAGAGGGACATTGACAGGCTTGAGAGGTGGGCCCAAGACAACCTCATGAAGTTCAACAAGGCCAAGTGCAAGGTCCTGCACCTGGGTGGAAGCAATCCCAAGCACAGACACAGGCTGGGTGGAGAGTGGCTTGAGTGCAGCTCTGAAGAGAAAGACTTGGGGGTGTCAGTTGATGACAAACTCAACATGAGCCAGCAGTGTGCACTCGCAGCCAAGAAGGCACCAACCAAATCCTGGGTTGCATCAAGAGGAGTGTGACCAGCAGGTCAAGAGAGGGGATTTTACCCCTCTACTCAGCACTGGTGAGACCCCACCTGGAGTTACTGTGTCCAGTTCTGGAGCCCTCAACACAGGAAGGACATTGAGGTGTTGGAGAGGGTCCAGAGAAGGGCCACGAAGATGATCAAAGGGTTGGAGCAACTGCCCTATGAG
>VZTY01021797.1:1647-111424 GCA_013400935.1 Turnix velox
CCTTGAGACAGGGAAGATTCTGAGACAGGTCAGATTCTCCAAGTCACAGGTCCCTGCCATGGCAGAGTGTTTCTTCACCCAGAGAATACTCTTTCAGCTTCAACCAGCCACATCTCTCCACGCCTTTTAATAAAACATAGTGTCTTACAGACTTTTTTTTCCCAGAGTGAGGTTCAGCAGAGTTGTGAAGAGGAGGTAAGAAAGTTAGTCCCAGCAATCATACTGAAACATCATGCTTTTTCACAATGCTCTGTGGGAATTTTGCTAGGTTTTGCGCATTGGCCACTAGTCCAAACCTCAAAGCAATGGGACCAAAAGGAGGAGCCTCCCCACCTTTAGGGGAATCAAGTCAATCCATGGATCTCAGGTACAGCAGTGAACTCCAGGAGAGAAAAACTTTTGTGTAAGCTCCTTATCCTGGGCAAGTACTGAATGTGGCAGTGTGGGTTCATTACACGCCAGGGAGCCAAAGGTTGTCATGGTGCAAGTCATTTACCTTTTCATTAAGCTGTCTGGGCCTCATCAGCAGGTGAGTTACTCATTGATGAAATGCAGGAGGAAGAACTGCATTTTAAAAAGAAATGTTAATCTTTGTTCACAGACTAACTGCTTGTTATTATGTACATGCATGGAAGGAAAGGGCACCAAATAGGTTACACATGGTAAAATTGCTTGCTAAGCTCCATCTCTGATGATGTCAAACTGATTCTTGTTTGGCATTTATCTTTTTTCGAACACTTCTCTGCCTATATGAATAAATAATCAAGGTTTTATGAAAACAGTTTTATGAAAAAATAAGGTTTTATTTTATTTATGAAAATAATTAAGGTTTTACAAATAATTAGGTTTTATTACAGTACTTCTTCCTTCTCTGTTACAGGAATGACCTGCCAAGCTCGAAGTTCATATATTACAAGTGAGATCCTGTGGGGTTACCGTTTCACCCCAGTCCTCACACTGGAGGATGGATTTTATGAAGTTGACTACAATAGTTTTCATGAAACATATGAGACAAACACTCCAGTTCACAGTGCCAAAGAGCTGGCAGAGATGGCCAGCCGAGTAGAACTGCCCCTGACATGGTCTGTTTCCAGCAAGCTGGACCAGCATGCTGAGCTGGAAACTGAAGAGGAAGAGAAGAATCAAGATGACCAAAATGAAAGAAATGGTGATGTGGCCAATTTGGAGAATGAGTCCAAAGTGTAGAACTACAGGAGGCACAATGGCCACACCAACTCCTTTATCTACTCCCTCTTTGCTGCCCTTTTCTTTCTCCAACATGTATTTTTTTGTTTTCTTCCTCATTATTCTCAATTCCAGGAAAATAAATACTTAAGATGCGAAATAGCCACCTGCCCAACTTAAACTCAAGAGATTCACAGACTAAGGAAAGGACTGGGTTAAAGCTGGAATACCCATTATCAGTGGTGGAATCTCAGTACACACCTTGGTAATGACTGATGGCTTCCTTGGCACATCTCTGAGTTCAGACCTCCAGGCTTATTCACAAAAACAACAGAAAAAAAAAAGTAATGGAAATGGGATGTAAAAGAAAAGTCTAATTGATGCTCATCAAAGAAATGGGCCATGGACCCAATTTTTTATGCATTTCAGGACAGTTTCACAAACTGGGTGACAAGCATCTATGAAATGGGCCTTGCAGCTTTAAGATGAAGGTGAGCAGAGGGATCTGCAATCCAACACGACTGTACATAATGCCTTATGTAATTACTTTCTCTTTACATTTAGTAATAAAAGCCGCATGTACAAAAGTACTGTAGTAAAGAACTTCTAAATAATGTACATAGATGTGTAATTAATGTAGGTTTAGAAACAGAGTTCTAGAAATATTGGGATGCAAAAACTTAACTACCCATTGAGTAGGCATTTCTCTGCAAACATTTGGAGTGTAATATTTATAATTTTTTTTCCCCTATATCTACGGCTCTTCTAGTGCATGACATTTTCTTCAGTTGTACCAGACTGGCAGCTATTTAGAGTACCTCACTGTTTGCCAAACAGATCATTTCACCGACTCTAAAAAGCCATAAGTCTGGAGAGAGAGCAGGGTAGAGAAATTGTAACATAATTACTGATATACTGTGAAAATGTTTACAAATACAGCAAACCTTTCCTGGTTAATTTTTTTGGCATTTCAACCTAAAATTTAGGCTGTGGCAAACTCACAGCAAAAACAGCATTTCCTATATACTCTCAATATCGCGAGCATGTTTCCTGTAGAAGTATTAACCTTTATGTGCAATATCTAGGGAAACTTTTCCCTTCTCCCCACCCAAACCATGGGATTTCAGCACAGTAGTTTGCTGCACAAACAGCACAAGCCATTGAAAACCAAATGTTGCACCTTAGCAAGCAGATTTTAGCTACTCGAGTAGGAAAGAGCTGAATTTCATCTCAAGCCACAATCAATGAAATCCATTTGTTGACAGCACCAGTGCTTGGCCATTGCTGCAGAGTTGTGGATGGCGTGATGTGCTCAAGAATAAGCTTCACAAGGGTTCCTCAACTAAACGTGTGGTTTCTGCCACCCACACTCAGGAGGGTTGTTCCCTAATGACTTTCTTCACCCATAGGTTAGCTCTTCAGCTGCTGTAAATCTGCGTACATTCCAACTAAACAATTTCAAAATAGAACAGGGCAGTGATAACTTGCATCAGTTACGTGGCAACACTCATGTGGGTAGGAGAGCTGATGAACATGATGACACTACAGACAGGCTCCTTGTGGTGCAACATTGCCCAGTGCTAAGGACCACTCAGTCAGGCCCAGCATGCATAAAACACTTCTCTTAAAAAAAAAAGTTTTGCTTTTGGTGGGTTTTTGCTCTGACCCATCAAGAGCAGCATTTCTGTCAGCAAAGGAGAAAAAGCTGCAGCCTTAATTTTCATTTCTTGTACCTGCCTGCTCCGGAAAGGAAGACTACACTGAAGAGAATCAGAGGCATTTTTGTACAGAATCATTTACCTTAAAAAAGAGAAAAAAAAAAAATCACCTCAGGAGAAACTTAGTGGGCAGGTGGAAATTTTGCACTGTGATACAGCTTTCACATTATTTACACACCAATTTTCAATTATTTTGCTGAAACAACTTCCCCTTGCTAGTCTTCACAGTGTGTGGCTAATTGGTGAGGTTTCTGCAGGTCCTGCAGCTGTGCTTCATCCTAAGATGGGCAAAGTAAGGTGCAGAGAAAGGGTTGCACACCAGAGACTGGCAGAAAGTGGGGCTTTTTTAACAAAGTAGCAGGATGTAAGGAATGGTGAAGAAGATGGTTTCATATTCCCTCCACCTGGGCTGGCTGATTCTGCCAATTCAGTGAAGGTTATTTACACTTAACTTTTGTGAAATAACACCCCTTTAATGACCGTTCAAAGCTCATTCTTCTGCTCCAGCATCAGCAGCTGCCGAGTGCTCCAGTTCACCCATCACAACCTACCCATAAGGCTACCTGTGGTGGGTACTGAATATTTTTAAGGAAATGGGAACTCCCCAACCCCTCTGAAGACAGAAGCCTTAGACCAGAGGAGCTGGGGGGAGTGGGAGCCAGATAGGGGTGATCCACCCGTGCGTGTCATAAGGTGCATGAGCCGAAAGCAAAGCACTCCTCTGAGGACAAACCTGCTTTTTGCTCTTGTAATTTACTGGGCCACCCTATTATTCATCGCTGCAGTTTAACGAAAGTTTGCATTAACTAGAACAGCAGCTCAGGGCCCTAATTCAACCTTTTTTGTGTCCTTCAGCACAAAAAAAAAAAGAAATAGACTTTCTGCCACTTGGGGCATGCGCATGTGTAAGCTATATTTTTGTGAATAGGGCACCTAAAGCTTAAGGTATGTGTATTTGTCTCTTTCTCTCTCTCCCCTTGTATTTTATGGTCTTTGGTATTAATGTAGTAAGGACTGTAAAGTTTATGAAATCTCATTTTTGTAACATAAGCTTAAAAAAATAATAGAAGCCTCCAAAGCTTTCAATGAGGAAGCTTCACGTAAACTTTGTACTAGAATGTCCCTATCAAACACCTCTATTTTTCTACAATGATTGATTAAGCAGTTTAACAATGTATTTTGTGTCAATGATTTCAACTGAACTGGTAAAAAGACAATTAAGAATTGAATGCTGTTAATTAACAATGGATTTTCAAGCCGTATATACTGAGTGGTGTGTTCATTAACAGTGAATAACTAAAGCTGGTAACTTCATTTCCTAACCAAAACCAATGTATTATGAAATATCTGTGCTGTATAGGAGTATTTTTGGCAAATCACCCTTGAGGAACATGAATAATGCAACATTTTAATATAATTGACCACATAACTTAGCAAGACACGCTCCATCTCTATACACTTCACTAATATGTCAATGTCTTTTTCTCAGAGTACCTTTTAATTTTCAGGAGCAAAAAGAATTTAGAGATAAATGTGCTCTCACAATGTACTGTGGCTCACAATTCCTTCTTACAATGAATGGGAATGCTGTAGAGGTGCTCTCTACAGAGTTCAGAAAGTTGTGCACCACAGTCCTCTCTATCTCCTCACTTTTTTTTTTTTGACTAACATACTAATTGTTTCTCCTTGTCCAAGTTTCCAAATCAGATGTTTAAGGTGTTGACAACAGACACCAGCATATCACTTTTAATGGAGCAACACAAAATCATACCAGGTGAGAATTTAGCCTTCGGCAAATACTTGAATCTCTGTCTTGCTTACTAGCAGCAAATGCCATCTTGCCAGCATTAAAATAAATTTCAGAAATTATTTCAAAGTAAGCATAAAGAAAATGCAGCCTCTTAGCAGCATACAGCTGTTATGATCTAAATCTTTCCCCATAGACATCGTCACTGATGTCAGCTATCACAACAAATCTAACATCTGTGATCAAAGTCAAACATCTACTTTTATGAAGGGCCTTGCTGGAAGGGTACAGATACTTGTGGTATATGCAGAAAGGATTATATGGCCCTGAGTTGGAGCTCTGTGCACCTCTCACAAGCCAGAGGAAGAGAATGGCCACCAAGAGAAGGGTCCCTGGCAGGCAGCTGTCAAGCCAGGTGAAACAAGATGCTGACAAATGCAAAAGGAAAATGTTTGAGGGAAGGTTTGACGTTAACTTCAAGACAGGCTCTGGGTTTAATCCCAGAGCACAAAGGTACCCAGATCTCAGTTAGCCCATGTTAAAGAGGAAACATAGGCCCTTTGAAATCAGGGAAGAAAACCCTATTCTCTTTTCAACCACTGGAGCAGAAGTTCTGATTTAGTTCAGCTGTATGTTATCAGGCTGCTTAGAAAAAGGAAGACCCACTCTCTTCAGCTCAGGAGGTTCAAAGCCACATTCATCTTCTCCAAAGAAACTAATCCTGCCATAACAACAATAACAGAGCCAAGCCCCTGGGGCAAAGGGCTGACTAGCTCTTGAGTTCTAATAGCCCAAAGAAACTTTAAACCCTTGTTCCTTTAATGGAAGAATGGAAAATTGGAGGTAGGAACTAGATGATTTGTGCATCACATACACAGAATAGAAACTTAAGAGTTTCAAATTATACTAACTGCTTAGAGATTTGGTGGTTTTTTCTTAGAGGGCAGGACTAGGGAAGTTCCTCCCCACCGTTTTTCTGATTTTTTAAAAAATAAAAGTTGACAGCTCCAAATTCATTGATGCAGTTCATGGGTGTTTCTCTGATGGGTGCCATCCTGCTAATCATCTTGCTTTGAAGCGTTTATATGCCACTCCTCCAGGGCACAGAGTGTTATGTCTCAAATGTTTATAGGCAGTCACTTGCATTAACTTTTATGAAGGTTTAAACTTGAAGAACAGTTGGAGAAATTTCCTCCACATGCTTTTCACAGCCAGATGGACTGGAATCCCCTGGATCTTTTCCAGCTCAGGAAAGAAGGGTAGATGGCACAAAAGCACTGCTACCTTCGCTGGACACTTCCCCAAGGAAGGATGACCCAAATTCTTCACTGAAATATCCATATTGAAGGATGTGTGATACGGTGCTTGAATTGGCACCACTCTAGATTTGAAAGGATGGTAATACAACATGCAGTGTTTGATCCACTTCATGTGCACAGCATGTCATGCACAGCCTTCTTTCTGCTAAGCTGAGGAGAAGGAACTGGAGCATGGCACTGCTACCAGAGCTCTTTAAATGCTGAAGAAATCTTCCCAAGAATTACTCTAGAGATTAGAGTTACTCTAATCAAATTAAACTCAAACTGAGAAGGACATTTTCCTAAAAAAAAAAAAAAGAGTATTCTATCTTAATGAGAAATCTCTCATTTGAAAATGCCATTAATATTGTAAATGGGGAACCCAAACTGTTACAATTTGAAGTCATAATGAATCTTGTTCAGATTGTGATAGAAATCACTTAATTTTCATGGCAAGATTTTTGGTTTAGATAGATTAGATGCTAGAGCTAACATCTTACAGCTCTGTTTGAGATTTTCAGCAACATCAAGCATTTTCCAACTCTTATCAAGACTAGTAGACTTTGCAAAGTCTGTTGATGAAATCCAGACCTTTCTGTGAAGAGAGATCATCTTCTCAGAGGATCATACAAGAATTTGGTGCTGCCTTTTAGGATCCCCAGGAGATGATGGAGCCAGGAGAGCTCTCCACCTGCCTTCATGCTGTGCGTATCATATATGCAAGCCACAGTCTAAAGAGTTCATACATGTTGCAATAAGTTTTAGGCACAGATCTGCAGGCACTGTAGGGATCACTAAAGGCACTGCCAGATGAGCTAAAGATACTACCAAACAGGAGTGAAGAATGAGTTGAGTCTGTTAAAGAAGTGATAGGTTGAGTCTCTCAAAGGCATGGAAGGTTGACCCTGGCCGTAACACAGGTGCTCATCAAAAGTGCTCTATCACACCCCTTCTTAGCTGAGCAATGGGAGAAAAAATATTACAAAAGGCTTATGGGTCAAAATAAGAACAGAGAGAGATCACTCACCAATTATTGTCAACGGCAAAACACACTCAACTTGGGGAAAAATAATTTAGTTTATTACTAATTCAATCAAAGTAGTGTAATGTGAAAAAAAAAAAGAAAAAAACATCTAAAAATGCTCCACCTTCCACCCTCCCTTCTTCCTGGAATCACCTTCATTCCAGATTTATCTGGAATGCCCTTAGTGGTGCATGGGGAAAGCTGATGGGGATTAGGGTCAGTTCATCATACATTATTTCTGCCATTTCTTCCACCTCATGTTGAGGACTCCTCACACTCTTCCATTGCTACAGCATGGGGCCCCTTCCATGGGAGAGAGTTCTCAATTAACTTCTCTAATATGAGTCTTCCCACAGGGTGTAGTCCTTCAGGCGCAGACTGCTCCAGGATGGGCTGCCCATGGAGTGTTAAGTCCTGCCAGCAGATCGGCTCCAGCAAGGGCTTCTCTCTCCATGGGTCCACAGGTCATGCTAGGAGCCTGCTCCAGTGTGAGTATTCCATGAAGTCACAGCTTCAAGCTGAGGTGTGGGGTCCTCCAAAAACTGCAGGTGGCTATCTGCTCCCCCATTAAACTCTATGAACTGTAGGGGGACAGCCTTCCTCACTGCGGCTTTCAAAAAAGACTTCCTGGAACACCTCCTCACCTCCTTGTTGTCTGTAGAGTTGTTGATTTCATATATTTTCACAGGGATTTTTTTTCTTTTTAAGTGTGTTATCACAGAGGCACTACCATCTGCACTGATGTGCTTGGCCAGTGGTGGGTCCATCTTGGAGCAATCTAACATAGCCTTTGTGAAAACATGGGAGAAGCTTCTAGCAGCTTCTCACAGAAGCCACGCAAGTAACACCCCTTCTACCAAAACCTTGCCACACAAACACAACACAACTCATATTTTTTTAATCAAGTAAAAGCAGAGGAGAAGGCAAGAAGAGGAAGTTGCACAGCCTGCAGTTGCACTGAAGATGCTGTAGGAAAGAATGGAAGCCATCACATAGCAGACAAACCAGCAATCCTCATTTCTAATAAAATTGATACCTAGAACACAAAAAAACAAAATAATACTCTTTCTAATGAGAAGGTAAAATTATCCATAGCAAATACAAATGATTCTTGAAAGGGAGAGGAAAGAATACAAATAAGTGCAAAGTCTGTTGATGAAAACCAGCAGAATTCTTGACCAAAGAGCAGGACCACTGCAATGAAGAACTCAAAACTAAGGAATACTACTGTCTGATTTTACTTTCTTTACACAAGTATAAATTCTTTGGCATGCACAAACTTACTGTTAACACATATAGGAGTGCATGAGCAAAGCTATTGTTTAAAAAAGTTGGCTAGGTAACCAAATCATCACAATGGAAACTGTTTCATGAGAGGAGACAAGGGAGGGAATTCATCACTTAAATCCTCTGTTTTCACTTCTGTGAAATATTAAAGTAATACCAACAAGAGACAGCATTGGTTTTAAACTTCATGAATTCAAAATGAAAAAAAATGTTCAATTAACAAAAAATGCTTTTTCAAGACCCCATCTTTAGGGAATTTTTTGCACCGTTCATATAATAAGTTCAAAATTAGCTGTATGCTAGTTAGTACCTAGAGTACTGATTGTACTTTACTATCAGTACTTATAGATTGCTTCTATCCCCCAAGAGGCACAAATTAATTGAAAGAAAAATAACAGCAAGTTCACCTATTATGGTAACAATACATATTAAAGGAGTTAAACTTCTGCAAAGCCTTATTTCCCAGAAAAGAAACAGCAAGACAGAAACTGAAAAACTACATAGAAAATTCCCTGAAAAATGGCAGTGAAAAAAGTGGCTTTTTTTTCATAGATTTAAATCATTTCCTTTTTCTTTTTTAATGACAGCATTTGGGTTTTATTTTTGTCATCACCCTGACTGATCTGCTCAAAATCTTCCTGGCCACAAAAATATGGTCTTTCAAAAGTAATTCTAGTTTCATGAAGAAATAATTAATTTTCAGGTCTTTAATTATATACTGAGTAATCTGTGGATCTGATAATTAGAAGAAGATCAATATAACAAACTGCTTCAGAGAAAAAAATTTCAGGGAAAAATATAAAACACTTCACAAATCAAGAAGAAAGATATCATTCGCAATTTTTTCTCCTCACATTTCCAAAATAAAGAAGCCTTTCGAGATTAGAACAAAGTGTTCTGTTCAGCTACAGACTTCCTTATAATAGGCTGAAAAATCTGGTTTTGCTCATCTTTGCAGATAATGAGCAAATTCACATTATCAAATTAATGTCTACTTACTGTAAAATTGAATAGTATTAATATTTTTTTAATAAAACACACTAGAGAAAATAGAAGTGAAGAAATGTGCCATGATGTTCACCCTTGAGCCAGTCATTGCCATGACTGATTACAGCTAAAATTAAAGCATTCCAAATATGACATACTGTACATTTTCATAAAAGTGAACTTGTAAAGGGTTTGGACCAAAACATCAAGGACCCACCAGGCATTTGGAAGGTGCAGGCTCAACTTCCTGCTGTAACTGACTCAGAAGTTTTTTAATCTTATATATTATAAATATGGAGCTGCAGGACTCAAGTCAGATTTCTTTTCATACAAATTTTCAGTCAATCTCTTGCATTTTCCAGAGACCTATCCAGAGAAAAAATAAAATAGGTGTTAAGCTGAAAAATTCTGTGCAGATTTACCATAAAATTCACAGGGAGATACAAAGATTTTCTTAAGTCACTGCTTGAAATTGGAGCTGGGTCTCTAAATGGCTGAAAGGCAATACTCCATTCTGCTCTACCTGGAAGGAGTGGATGGCTGTCTAAGAAATGAAAGATTAAAAAATCATCATAGCTGACAGCCTTTGAGCTGGGAGAGAACAGGCAAGGGTTACCCGAGCACAGGGATGGAAATGTCAGCATGTTCCAGCAGTGGCCCAGCCAAGTCACATATGAAGCACTGAGGAAGCATCAGCTGCTTTTTTTTCTCCTTTGCAGCACTCCCACGATAGAGAAATGCTATTGTGGGACACCAAAAATAAAATAAAATTTAAAAAAAGGAATACAGAGAGCTTAAAACAAAATTAAAAAGAGGCAAGGGGACAGAATAAATGGGGGGAAGAAATTTAAAAACAGAACAGAAAAAGTGGAGAAAAAGAGGACAAAAATTGAAGAGAAAAAAAGTGACCAGCTCCCACTACTTCAAATTATATTCTAAGTATCACCTTAGCTCGTATACTATGAGGTTTATTGGAGTGTTTTCGTTTGGTTTTGGAGTTTTTATCACCTCAGCCTAATAACTGAGCTCTTGTTGCTACTTTTGATAAACACTGTGAGAAGACTGCTTTTCCTGAGGAACAAGCACCCGCCTGATGGTGAATCCTGTGAGTACCTTCAGCAATAATAAGACTTGCTATCAAGGTATTTTTCTTGACAATTCAGATAATTAGTAGCAAATAATGAATACTTTTCTTGGAAGCCCTGGATAGAGCCAGAGAACATTTTTCTCTCAGCATGCTGGCCCTTCAGTAACCTGCATCGTAGGCAGCAGCCATCTGGTAACAAACCCTTGTCACATCCTTTCTCTTCTTGCTTTCCATGTGGCATAGAAGAAATCGCACCTGGCTACAGAAAGGTGAAAGGCTGAGTTTCCAAAATGGATCATCAATGTCCACTTGACACACAAAATCTGTTTTCTCTTGCTTAGTGTGATCATTTTGCAAAAAATAAATTTGAGTCACAGTTCTTATTATCAAATCTACAGGCAATGTAAGTGCTAACTGAACTACCAAAAGACAGTATTTTAAAGGTCTGCAATAGCATTTTAAAGTTTTCTATAAGTAATGTTGCCTTCCAATATCACCAATGACTGGAGTCAGAGTCCAGTTTGAAAGGCTGTAACTGCTATCTTTTCTTCTATTTAATCCAGCAAAGAAGTTAAAGCAACTAGTTCAAATAAACATGAATAAAGATTTTTGACCTTGGTTTAGAAACCACTTTATTCAGTCACAGATTCCAGATTTTTCAAAGCCTGAAGTCTGCTATACCATTCCCAGTAGAGTAACAAATAGTAATGTAATCAGCACTTCAGGTTTATGATGCTGGTGAAAATTTCATTGGGATAAAAGTGAATTTTTTCCCACACCTCTCCATTTTAAGACATGTTTATAACCATTAGGAGTTTTTTACATGGTTTAAGCAAAACATACATACAAAGACGTTTTCTCTGAACCACTTCAATGCACATTCCCCTTTCTTTTTATTCAAATTTCAAATAATTTTTAATCCTATAATCAGATTTCAAATGGACAGAGATCTTGTTAATTTGCTTTATAATTAAGCAAATTTATCAGAATTCAGCTTTTTAAGACACTCAGCTTTCCATACCATATCCTGTCCCTTGCCACACCAGTCATTTTGCTATACTAAATCCTGACCACCCAGTGTACCACATCCCAAAGCAAATATCTGATTCTCATTGCTCAAGTTCTTTAGAATTCACTGCTTCTTCTAAAAAGCTCATAAGAATTAATTCAGATCAAACTGGTTTTTGATCATTATTAGGAGAGGGGAATAAACTCAATCAAATTAAAGCCATTTCAGTTTTGCTCTAGCGCCGTAAACTGATTCAGTGTAATCAAATTAATCCACTGCAAATTATACCATTAACTAATTTAGATTAACTTCCTAAGAGGACAATTCTCAGCTGTAAAGCTAGAGACAACAGATAAATACGGAAAGTAAGCAATGTAGCCTTATTCTTAAGTAAGCTAAGGTTTCAATATCCATAAAAGTGAACTAACTAGTGTCATGTTTTTTGTAAAAACCATTAAAAAGTAGGAGCTACAAGGAGGAGAATTAAAGCTATGGATAAAACTATCATGTTACTATACAGAGTGTTATTATCAAATGCTGTAGAGGAGCACAAGGAAGATGAGAAGGCTTTTTGATAATTTCCTCTTGAATTTATAATATCGAAATTTGCATAAATTTGCATAAAAATATTATTTCACATATCTGAGATTTAGTGTAGCTGATCCAAGGGACAGGACTGGAGCAGAGATGTCAGTTCCAGGGTTTCCACATAGATGAATACTGATTTTTTGTGAAAGGATTGAATAGGACAGAATTGTGGATGGACTAGGAAAAGGTAAGAGGTCCATCTCAGTGATCTCCCTCAGAATATCCTGGAGCAATTGAGGCATGCCTTTGTGAGAACACCAAAGAAGCAACTCCAGAGGGAGCAGGAGACATCCTAGAAGAAAGCCAGCATGAGGGACCATTGAGGGACTAAACAATGGCGGTTTAGTGCTTCAGTGGACAAAACCAGCATTCCTCCAGTGTTAAAGCTCAAGGCAGATGTGGCATCCTTCTTGCAGAGCAAACTCCCCAGATCACAGCAAGAGTGCTTCTGCCTGTTGGCAAGAGTGGGTTGAGGGACAGCACAGAAAAAGATGCTAATGGATACAAACAGTCCACTCTGAGAGTACCAAGATGAACAAAAGGAGGAAGAAGGGTGAGAGCAGTCATGCTATGATAAAATGTTTCTTAAGAACTGCAGTGAGAAATTAAAAGGGAAGACAGAATTAAAATGCATCTGAGAGATCAGATACAGGTCCCCTTTCAAGGGCAAGGGAAGGAAGAGAATAAAAGCAATGTTCTTTTGCCTTTCCATAAACTGTTTCTTCTGGTATCCTAAATAATAGATATTCTGCATCTTTTTTGGAAATACTTGGTTCAGGTTTGCTTTCTATATGATACATTGAACATTTAAATTGAATAATTGGATACAAACTATTCATGAAAAGTAGATAAGAACTTAAGTAAATCCAACATACCAAAATAAATGGAGATCTAAAAAAGCCCTATCTTGGGAATATAACTTCTAATATACATTCTTATGTTATTAAATAACTGACAATCATTTTTTATTATTTTATTTTGTTATGGAAACGAAGAAGAGAAATGGCATTCTCAGTGATTCATCTCCCTGCTTGTGTAAAGGAACCAAGTATATTCTTATCTAATTTTATATGACGTCAACAGATAATTACTTCCTTTATGAAAAATTTTACATCACATAAGACAGCTTCTTTAAAAGGAACAAGGATAGCAAATAAACTAACTGTCTCTTCAGAAGAAATTACATTGCACAAACCCAAGAAAAAAATTGCTGCTTTACAAATTAACCATGAGCCTTCACTCTGCATATTTTATTAGCATATCATAACACTGTGTTTTTCTAAGATGTGCTGGAAGAAGAGCAAGATGGTCTCTTTTTCATCAACATTTTCATTTTAATTTTCTTTTTTCCAATAAGGAGCAAAGGTTGCTACACCAATTTAGGAAATTTTGTCTTTAAGCACAGAAGTGGAGCTATCTGTCCAAGCTCTTGGGTGTACATATATAACTTGCCCAAAAAAAGTATCTGTGAGCATTATCAGAGCTACTCAGCACATTGTGGGATGATCTGAAGACCATTTAGTTTTGTAAATGACACACCACTTAATTCCATTTCACACTGTGGTCTGTAGAGCTGCTACATTTACCCCTCACTGATCAATAATAACCAAGGCATGCCAGTTACTGGTCTAATTCCAGAGATGTACTCAAACTGCTGCCTGCATGTAGCAGTTTACCATTCAAGAGGCCTGTGAGGGAAGCTGCATCTCCCTCCATGGGAGTGATGCATTTACGCAATGACCAGTAGTCATCAGTAGAGAAGGCAGAAGTTTTTTCAGGCAGTTTTCTTCTTTTGGAACTGAAAAAAAATTCCTTCTGGTTTGGTAAGGTGCACCTGATTCTCAGGGAGGTACAATGAATACTCATATGAAATGATTAATTTCACAGGAGGACTTTTTTATTTTGCCTTGGTCCTGTTATGATCCATAAAAATTAATTCTTTCCTCTAAATAGCTTAAGATGCAGGTTGCTTGCAAGCTGAAGGTCCAGCACACACACCAGAAGGCCTTTATGTCATTTAATACTCTGTGCAAAATGCTCATGCTACTGCTGATTAACAACGACATAATGACATCCTGTATTTTTATATTGATGCTGAAATGGAGGAAAAAAATTCTTTTTTTATAAATGCCTCCTCTATGAAATGCAGATCAAGTCAAAGCTGCTCAAACACATGCAAACAGATTTCTTTAATTTTACTGTGAAGGAAAGTGAGAGCTATCAGTCAGGCAACTCTTCCTTCAGTTGTACTTTATGGAAAATAAAACCCTGTCATCACTCAAGCCAGTCAGCATGATATCTTTTCCACTGAGTCTGCACTATTTTCATTACTTTTCTTTTATTCCATCCATGTTCTTGTCCAGATTCAATGACTGGAAAAAATGGTTCCTGCCCATTGAAAACTTTAATTGCATGAGAGGAGTAGATGGATATCATAGGTTTTATTTCTTTGTTTTTTTGGTGTTTGTTTTTTTTTTGATAGCTTAAATTCTTTACTTTCTTTGAGCTTTATCCACTTCACTTTCTTTCTGTCACAATCCACTCTTGACTGATGTGTCCAAGTGTTTCTCCTTTCCATGCTGTATCAAATGCGGTCTCACTGTGGTCATCTGATACAGCAGTTCAGCTATTTCTGTATGGTTTTTCCTCTGGCATGGATTTTTGTTAGTTCCAGAAATCCAACTTGCTTATGGACCTCCAGTGCACCAGCTCTAGAAACCTGCATTTTATATTCCATTACTCCACTGACATGTCTGAAAAATACCCTTTGCAAACATAGCTTACTATTTTTACAAATCCTTCTAATAGAATTACGTTCTCAGATTTCTTCCATCAACGGCTGTGGCATTTTTTCAATGTCTTATTATTATTAATAGCTGTTCATCCTTCATAACTCTTACCTCAAATTCACTTTCAGTTATTTCTGTGTTGACAGAACAGTCAGTTGCAGCCTCTGCACCCATAATCTAATCTACCATCTTCCCTTTCTTGAATTACATTCTCCTGAAGTGCTACAGACTGAGTTAGCACTTTTTTCTTTCCACAGCAGAAATACAGCACAAATTCCACCTTCACAATTTTGTAGCAAATGGCTTTTCAAAGTCTTAATGAATGTCAAAACACTGATTTTCCCGAGTTGAGGATTTCAGTCTTGTGAGATTTTTTGCTCATAATATTCCTAGGTAAATTCTGGAAGTCCTTAACTCAAGTGTACTTTCACTGGTTTGTCCATTTCTTCAGCTGACAGAGTTTTTGCTTTCTCTCTTACTTGAGACTAGTCACAAGCCTCAAAGTGCTTTTCCCCTGTTTCTGGAGTGAATAAGCAGAGATAACCATTCAGGAGAAATAAAAATATGTTGCCTTATTTGTTTGTCAGATTGGAGTCATAACAGAAATTATTCAAACTTCATGAGGAAACCAAAAAGAAGACTGAAAAAATCTTCTATAAAAAGCTCAATCATTGCAGACTTTTGCAGGGTACATAATTTGGAGAATTGAAGTATCTTGTCTAAAGCTATGCTGAAAATCTAACACAGAGCTGGGATTTGACCTTAATTTTATAGAAACAGTACCCTGACTTTCATCCTGCATGCACAAAGGATAACCAGAGGTCAGCATTGCCTCAGTGCAGATGGAAAGGGCTGCATACATGGGAATTTACTCTCCTTCCCCATGGCTTGTTGGGCAAGCCAGTGTTACTGTGTTACTTCACATCTGTGAAGACATTTCCTTCCCTCCTCCTTTTCAAACCCGCATTTAAGAAATATTCTCTCCTCCTTTTAAATCAATACTTGAGGGGAAATAGCATTCAATGAATGAGAAATGCACTAGATTAAAAAAAAAAGTCATGTTTAACAAATGCATCTTCAGCGTACCATATCAAAATAGGTTTCATTAAAAATTTCCCTTAAGAGAACATGCAGGTTAAAAAAAATATATAGAAGACTCAAATGCTGAGGCACTTGTTTCAATTGGCTGTAACTTCTGCAGTCTCAATGCAAAGCACGAGGCCCATTATAATTTGGATGGCTGGTGCTTCTAAACATAGTGTCAGAATTCAGTGAATGAGGAGAGGGGTGACAGCCCAGCACACACGCTGCCAAGCAAAACAGCTATTCCAGCCACTCTGCAAAAATCAAGTGCACACGCAGAGCAGTAGCTATAATTAGACATGAGCAAGCAATGTCAGATGTGTTAAAAACCCACTTTCATTCAAATATTCCTTATGGTTTTTTGGATGCACTGAGTCGAATGAAAATCTATTTCAGATGATGCTAAAGAGTTACCTTGTCAGAGTTTTCTTTCTAAACCAGATGAAAAATGAGTTAGTAGAAACTTGCATGCTTAGATCTACTTTCCCCCTGATCTCCTGTTACCCTCCTGAATCCTTCTCTCTCTCGTTTGGATTTTAAAACACGCCTTCTTGAACTCACAGCTGTGTGAGTTTGGCCAACATTCAAAAAAGGGACAAGGAGCTTTTTATGTAATACAGCTGAAGCCAAATGTGGATTCAGTGTTGAAGGAGAAGTTTGCAGGACAGGCAGGCTTTGACAGAGCCCTTAGATGGTCATAGGAAACATCTTCAGTATCCTACCCTCAACTACAGCAAGCATCCAAGGTTCAAAGAGGTTGTTACAGTAGAAAGAAGCATAGGCAGCTTGTATCAAGAAACAGCAAGGAAGATTTCTCCTAATGTTCAATAATTAGAACTGATCAATGCTCCTGAGGTTGAGAGTTCATTCTCCTTGTCAGTATCTGTTTAATACTAAACATTTTGATTCATCCACATGCTATCTAAGGCTTTCTTTCCAGTCCTTGGTTCCAATGAAAGTTACAGGAATGAGCTGTAGAGGCTTAGCAAAGCAAAGAACAGACAAGTTTTGACTTCGTCATTTTAAAATTCAACTCAATTTCAATTTTGCAAGCAAACAATTTAACAGTACTTCACCTCACACACAAAAAGTGTCTAGAAAGTTCCGCAACCATCATACCAGGCTATATTTTTAACTTTTCACATGCTTCTTGCTGCTTCTCATTAAATAAACAGCATGAGTCTTTGCAATCTCCTTCCATGAGAACTTCTCCATTCCCTTCATCATTCCTTCTCACTCCACACCAAGTCCTTCCCCCTGGGCCATTTTGCTGAGCTGCAGGTATCTAACTACAGGCCACGTGCTGTTCAGTGAATTCCCCAGCTCACCAAGGCACCTCTCAAGTTTCTCACAGCTTTCATGAACTTTATCAGCCTGTGTCATTTACAGGACTTGCCATTGTGTTCCTTGTTCTCTTTCCAAATATCTGGTAAGGATACAGGTCTTAATCTTGTCACTTCAGATGTTGTTACTGCTTTAATTTGCATTGCAGTAATTTCCACCCTCTACAGTTGTGTTCTGTTGTCCCTCCCTGCCTTCAAGTTCCTATAGAGCACCTCCTGACAAGCAGAACCCATTTATGCAGGTGGCTTCAAACCTTCTATACAGAGCCAGAGATATGCAGAGAGAATGGGAATCATTCTGTTCCCTTTGCTTTCCAGATGATAGAACAAACATCTTTGCTTCTCTGTAAAAAATAACAGGTTTTTTGCTTTTTGTTTAAATATTATGATTATAGATCAGCTTTCTATTAGCTGGAGAAGAGTCAGAGCACTTTTGTTGTTACTTGTTCTGTTACCAGACACTGTGATTTGGTTCCCCATTTATCTCCTTCACTAGAGAAGACCAGACTCTCACCACTTCAAATCACCCAGAAATAGAATGAGATAGTAAGTTCTTCTCTAGCTAAGACACCTTTACCAGATCGGCCTTCACATAACACCCTGTCAAGCCAGGAAAGTGCAACTACCCCTGCCTCAGAGGGGAAACAAAGGCATGAATAATTTGTCCTTAGGTCTTAAGAGTGTTACCTGATTGATTAACTATTCCTCCCTCAGTGAAAGGAAACTGAGACCTTTTAGTATTCCAATAGTTATTCTATTAGTTGACATTGTTCAAAATGTAGCCAGCTACAGAGACCATAAGATTCTTGCTCATACTCTTGAATTTTTTTTTTCAAAGCAGAAGACAGTCAGAGACAAAAGGGCAAGAGAAGCACAGACTTATCCAGAAAAGATGTTTCCTCCTACCTCAGATGTGAGAATTTAGATGTCAAAATTTGTCTATTTTTCTAGATTTAAACACTGATGAATGATATACTTCTTCCTTTTGTTCATTTTTTCCCATCCTGTACTCTTTTTAAGTCTTAAAACTCATAATCTTGGACACAGATGGTGTGACACGAATACAGTATCATAGCTGGCAGGTAGATGGGTAAACTTCGATGTAATTAAGAGATAAATAGCTGCTTGGTTTCTTCCTCTTTTTCTCTACTCCTGATTTCCTCTTTAGCTCCTCTGAATAGTAGAGCACATTCACCATGTCACCCCATAAATTGACTTCTGCCAGAACTAGAAAATGTTGAGAAGAGGAATCTTTTGTGGAAAGGGAACAAAACAGAGCAAGGGCAAACAGTGCAGAAAGACTTTAAGGTTTTAGTAATGAGAAAAAAAGACATCAATGAGAAATGCGATCCAACTAGAGCATAGTTTTCCAAGGGTGGTCATGATAGAGTTAATTATGTTTTCTTCTCATTTCCACATGATATAAAGTGGTTAGAGTAAGAACCTTGGCATAACAAGGTTCATTACAGAGAAAACCATTAAAAAGAAAAACTACTAAGACTTCTTATTTTTAACAGCATCAACAGGAAGAAATATTGAACAGATGAGATTCATTTTCAGAAAGACAAAGACTAGATCTGTTCACCTAAGGGCACAGAAAGATGAGAGAAAGACAACTCAGAACAGATTTAGCATAGACACCAAAAGCCCTCGATAAGAGATACAGCACATATGAAATAGCAGGATCATTAGAACTCTGAAAGCTAAAGAGCCTTTTCAACAATAACTTCTTCTGTCAGAGCAGAAAATTTGTTTCAGGTAATTTAGCATCTGCTTTTCTTGAATATCCAACGATCAAAATTCATTTTAAATGTGCTCCTGGAAAGCAAGTTTTATGAACATACGCTCAACTATTTGCATAACTTGCGTGAATGCTCATCTTACTATGGAAAATATCTCATCCTTGTCAAGGACAAGATGTCTTTGCAGAGGTAACAGTGAATACTTGAAGCACTTTAAACAGACCGTGAATGAAATACCATGCTGCATCACAGAGGGTAGAGAAAAAGGCATGGGCAAGGGGAGGACTGACTCTCCTTTAAACATTATAAATCCATAGACTGTCTCAGGTCTTCAAGGTTAAGCAAGTTGTGGTGACTTCTCTGCCATGAACTAGCCATTCCTCTCTGTCTGCCTTATGTACATAGTACACGTTTAACTAGAAGCTGCACTTGTCATTCGAAGTCTGGTGCAAGGGAGGGTGCTAGAAAGCAGCGAGTGCAAATCAGATGCATACCATAAAACACAGTCTGAATTAAAAGTGTCAGAAAAGAAATTATCTCCTACATATACCTAATTAGTGCCTTTTCTCAGGGTCTTTTTGTTAGACATTCTATATGGAAAAATATGTAGGGTAGCATAGTAATACAGATAAATGTTAACTAGAAATATGATGTGGTTCTCAAATTCAATTCATGTTTCCAACTTGCATTCCAAAAATCACAATGTCCACAATTCTGAATTTTCTGTTTTGTTGTACTACCTCTTCACATAGAATAGTTCAGGTTGGAAGGGATGTTAAAGATCATCAAGTTCCAAACCCCCTGCCATAGGCAGGGACACCTTCCACTACATTAGGCTGCTCAGTGCCTTGTCCAGCCTGGCCTTAAACATCTCCAGAGAGGGGGCATCCACAGTCTCTCTGGGGAACCTGTTCCTGTGTTTCACCACCCTCACCATAAAGAATTTCTTTCTTATATCTAGCCTGAATCCACCCTCATCCAATTTACATCCATTATTCCTTGTTCTTCCATCACATATCCTATTAAAAAGTCCTACCCCTGCCTTTCTGTAGGCCCCCTTCAAGTATTGAGAAGCTACTATGTGCCCCCCTGAGCTTTCTCTTCACCAGGCTGAACAACCCCAACTCCTTCAGCCTGTCTTCATAAGGCAGCTGCTCCAGCCCCTTTGATCATCTTTGTGGCCCTCCTCTGGACCTGCTCCAACAGCTCAATGTCCTTCTTACGCTGAGGACTCCAGAACTGGACACAATACTGCAGATGGGGCCTCACAGAGCCCAGAGTAGAGGGGCAAAATGTGTCACTCCAGTTCCCAGTATCTTCTGCAGTCCAGAAAAAGCAATTTTCATTCTGACATCAGAATTGCTTCCCCAGTCTAGATTTACAAGCTTTTAGGTAGTAGAGTTTCAAGGCATCCACAAGTTAAAAATCTATTTTACCACATCAGCCTCTTTGACAAGCCTCATGTTCCTTTTTCCGATGTTTAGGTGACACAAAAGAAGACAATGAGAAAAACAGTAGGGGGTTGAATAAAGTTAAAACTTTCCTGGCCTTTTCCCTTTATTCTTTTCCCCTTTATTTGTAAAGACTTAACACATTAGTTAAAAAAATCAAGGAGTCTCAAGAATTTAGGTGTAAACAGGTTCTCACAGAGGGGGGTGTACTTTTACTTCAGCATTAGTGTTCCTATATATATAATTACCTTTGAAAGTCTCTGCCTTCTATTCTGCTGCTTCCTGTCTCATATTTTCATTTTCTTTTGGGGTGCTGTGTATGACTTACTCCTCCTCCAACAGTGTTTTCTGTTTTTTAAAAAACAAATTATTAACTTCATGTTGCGCCTTCATACTACCTTTAGGTTTTTTTATTCCTTATCTCTCATTCTTCCTTTAACTCCATAGTTTGTACTCAAGTGTTTTCTTTCAAGCCATAACAGCTATTATTTAAGGCCTATATCATGTTTACGTTGATCCTTTGATTCCTAATAAAAAGAAATTTCAAAAAATTACAGAAGTGAATGTATCCTCTGGCTTTTTCGTGCTAAAAGTTGTTGGATTTGATACTTGAACAGCAATGCTAAGTGCCAAAGCAGGGAACCAGAGACCAAGGAAGTGAAAAGAATGGTAGGAAAAGGAAGTGAGAAGCAGAAGACCAGAAAAGCTGCAAAGCAGTTAAAGATAACAAAAAAAGCATTCAAAATAGTGTGGAGAGTGTGAGAAGAAAAAGCAATGAACCCCAGGCAAAACAGAGAAGAGGGAGGGGGCGGGATGAGCCAACACATGGACTCCTGAGACATGAAAAGCAAGAAGAAGCAGTGAAAGCAGGGAAAACCAGAGAGCAGAAAGGAAGCCTCAAAAAGGCAAAGCAGTGATATGCAGGAAAAGGAAAGCAGAGAATGGAGGAGGAAAACAAAATTAAATTAAACCGTCCTGAAAATGCAAAAAACACATGAAGTGAAAAGTGAAAGCAGGAAAAAGCAGCAAAAGGCAACCAAAAGCAAGGAGAAGAAGTGCAAAAAAGGGTCAAGGAGGAGGAAGGGGCCGGTCTGAAAAGCAGTGGAAAGAAGTCAAAGTAATAATAAGTAATCAAAAGAAAGGAAAAGACTTGGCAAGCACTTGAAAAGAGTGAAAGCAGTGAAGAGGCTAAAAAGCAGAGGAAAGAAGAGGGAAAATAGGGAAAAGGAGGGGGAGGAACCCAACCTAAACTACAAAGCAGTGGAAAATGGGGGAAATAATTTTTAAAAAGCAGAGGGAAGAGTGGAAAAGCAGTGACAGGAAGTCAAAGCAGTGACAAACAGGGGAAAAAAGGGGATGGTTCAACTTAAAAAGCAATGGAAATAAATCAAAACAGTTATTAGCAGGGGTAAAAAGTCAAAGTAGTGAAGAGAGGGGAATGGGAAGGCAAAAGCCAGGGGGGGAACAGGTTGGGAAGTAGAAAAAGACCTGAAAGACAGACACAAGAAGTCAAAGCACTGAAAAGCAGTGAAAAAGTGTCAAAGCAGTGACAAGCGGCAAAAACAAGTCAACCTGAGAAAGAACCAGGAAATAGACCTGAAAAGCAGACAAGTCAAAACAGTGTAGAATTGGGTGAAGGAGTAAAACAAGGAAAAATCAAAACCCGCAAGAGCAAAGAAAAGAAGTCAAGCCAGCAAAAAGGAGGGAAGAGAAGGAAAAAGCTAGGGGAAGAATTAAAGCCATGAAAAACATGGAAAATAAGGGGCAGGGAGGGCATAAAAGACTAGAAGATCAGGGAATAGAAGTCGAAGCAGTGACTAGCAAGAAAAGGGAGGAAAGGAGTGAAAAATAGTTGCAGTAACTAGCAGTGAAAAATAATGACACAACTGAAGAGAATAGGAAAAACAGGGAAAAGAAGAGAAACAGGATGGGGGAGAGAGAAAAGTGAGACCTTAGAAAAAGGAGGGGGTGTAAGACGGAAAGAGAAGAGACCTGTAAAGTTGTAGAAATAAGACAAAACAGTGACAAACATTGGAATGAAGAGATGAGGAAAAGAAGTAAAAGCAAGAAAAGCAGGGAGAGGTCAAGAAGCAGAAACCTGGGAGAAGGGCAGAGGGAAGAAAGAAAAGACCTGAAAATGAAATCAAAGCAGTGGGAAGTAGAGGAAGGAAAGGGAAAATATGTAGACGAGTAGAAGGGGAAGTAGGAGACAAGGAAAAGCAGAGAAAAGTCTGTAAGTATAGAAAAGCACGGAGGATGAAGAAATAAAAACATGAAAAGGAAGGAGAAGGTGAGGATAGAAAAAGCAGAACAACTCAACAAGTGAAGAGGAAGAAAAAGTCAAGCTAATGAAAAGTTGGGAAAATGAGGGAAAGCAACTGAAAAGCAGAGAAAAGGAGGTCAAAGCAGTAGGAGGAAAAAAGGCAGGGAAAAAAAGGGGCAAGGGAGATGATACAAANAGTCAAAGCATTAGGAGAAAAAAAGGCAGGGAAAAAAATATCAAAACATTTAAAAGGGGGAAGGGGCAAGGGAGATGATACAAATCCCTTACAAGGAGGAGAAGGCAAGAAAAAGGTAAGAAGGGAGATGAGAAAAGACAAACAGGTAGAAGACAAAGCAGTGCTGAGCAAGAGACCTGAAAATCTGGGAAAATGCCAGAGAAGACACTAAAGCAGTGAAACAAGAGTCAAAAGAGAGAAAAAATGAGAAGTCAGAGGAGTGAAAAGTAATGAAAATAACATAAGAGAAATGCAGAGGAGTGTGCAGAAATTAAAAAGAAGAATAACTCCAAGCAGTCTAGAGCAAGGAACAGAGAAGTAGAGTGGAAGTGAAATGACACAAAAAGCATTGAAGAATTAATGGGAGAGACGTAAAAGCAGAGAGGAGATGCAAAAATGAAGGGAAAAGAAATACACCTGAAAAGCATTCGATAGAAAGTGGAAAAGGGAGAAGAAAACTAGGAAATACTGAAGTGACAAAAGGAAGTGAAGAAAACACCTGAAAAGCACAGAAAGGAACAGGGGGAAAAGGAGGAAAACAGAAAGTATTGAAGAGGGGAAAGACCTTAAAAACATTAGAAAGAAAAGGAGCAAAAGTCAGTGAAAGGAAAGCAAAGGGGGGGAAAACAATACAAATGATGGGAAAGGAAGTGGGAAAGACAGGCAGGAAAAACCAAGCAGTAAAGAGAGGAAGTGAAAACAAATCAACATCATGAAGAGCAATGAAAAGAACCAACTAACCTGAAAAAGTGGAAGAAAAAATGGTAATGAATCAAAGCCAAAGCAAGAAAGGGAAAAACAAAGTAGGCAAAAGCAGAGAATGGAAAGCACCAAAAAGAGAAGGAAGGGAACTTGAAAAGACTTGGGAAGAAGCCCAAAAAGCAACAAGCAGAGGAGGGGAGCTGAAAAGTATTTAAAAGAAGGGGAAATGAGGTACAAGGCAAACAGGGAAATCCTGGCAGGAAGGGCAGGAACACAAAAGCAGGGAAGACAAGACAGGAAAAGTTGAGACAAGAAAGAAAGAGAACAAGTAGGAAAGGGAAAGAAATACAATGAAAAGAAAAGCAGGAAGAGGGGAAAAGCAACAGAGGAGAGCAGGGAAAAGCAGTGTGAACAGCAGAGATAAGACAGATACAGAAAAAACAGGGAAAGGAAAGAGAAATGAACAACTGAAATATGGGAAAGGGGGAGAAAAGCAAAAGCTGAAAATCAGAGTACAGCAGGGAGAAGGGTCAGAGTGGAAAGTAGAGAAAGGGATGGGAGTGAAAAGCAGTGAGAAAGGACAGGACCTTCTGAGGAGAGGAAAGGCTGAAAAATGTTACTCTTTTTAAAGAGGGAAACGAAAAGGGTATTAAAATTACTTTGGCCAAAATTTACTATGTTTCACTTTTTCTTCAGACAGAAGTCTGCACGAAAGATCTTGGAATATGATATTTCTGATTTTCAAACCTCTGACTTCTAAGATTCCTCAATTTGTCTTCCCACATCACTGAGGTTATGTCAGGACATGAACCTTCACAGTGTCACTGTATCAAAGTGACCTATACAGAAACACCTGATTTCCAGGCAGTACCAAAGTAATGTTTCCATTTGTAGCACGTTTTGTTCACAGAGCAAATGCCCCTTCACAACCACCCAGAACAGTATTCGCTTTTATGTAGTGAAGTTACAAGACTGACAAGAGACAGCACACAGAATACAATGAAGTAGGCTACTCCCAGAGAAAGCATTTGCCCAGCATTTTCCTTGGAAGAAATACTAAGTCTACAAAAAAGTGACAAAATTTACTCATAAGCAATGCAAACACTGTATACAAGCAGGAGACCAATTCAGATGAAAATAAAAACAGACCAGTGCCCTGGCACATTGCACAAAGAGGAATCCCACTGATAATGAACTGGACCTGCCCTCTATTGGGAAAGATGAGATAATTTAGTTGTCAAAGCTTGAGCCTCACTCACCAACTTATTTTTGGCTCCAAGGTCTCTAAATGGAGTTTCCTTTGAGTGCCAGTTAAGAGAGTGTTTGTTGCACTGAAAATGCAGAATTGCTCAGAAGATGTTCCATTCAGGACTGGCCTTTCTGCCTGCTTTATGTAAAGAGAATACTTCCTCCTCATCCTTGCAGTCTTGAGATTAATTTGACCTACTAATTGCTGACATTTTATGCTGGGAAGGATTTGTGAAGGGATTCTTGAGTGGGCTGCAAGTTGGCAGGAATATCTGAAGGAACAGAAAGGCTTTGGAACACCACAGTAAGTGGTAGGTGAGAGACCTCTTCTACCAGTGAGGGGGAAGAGATAGGGAAAGGCAGTCTGGGTGGGGAGGTTTCTGCTTGACATCTTCAGTTTCTTTAGAACAAAAAAGCTCATATTTCATTTTTTTCATGTATCATTTTCCAGTCACTAACCAACTAATTGTCTTTTGCCACTCAACACGTATCTCATTAATCTCCTTTCTTCTTACTTCTCATGGGGAGAACTACAGGAGGTAGATTTGGTTATTAACTTCTATGGGCTCATGTATGCTACTGTCCTTTTTTTATTCAAGACTACATGGAACACCCACAAGATCTGAAGTTTCAAGAAATTCTTAAAATCCATGGGATTTCATAATAAGAACTAGGTTTCATAAGCTGAATTCCCAGTAGGACTCAACTCTCTGATGATCATACACAACCAGGTTTCACAAGCAGTTACTTTGCTTGCAGATATTTTTTTAAGGGGAAATCCAAGGACTGCCTTGAAAATTAAGTTTCTTTATATGCACAATGCACGAAGCACAGCAGAAGAAAAGACAGAGATCTTTTCAATACCCCAAAAGAAATCAAGCCATGTCTTCAAAATTAGAAGCTTCTGCCCTACTATTGCTTTAAGCGGTGAGAGGAGGCTGACACTATGCAGAAAAAAGGAAAAAAGCAATGCGAACATGTTATGACAACAATTGTGTCCTACAGTCAAACACACCAACTTTCAACACCCTTTAAGAAATAAATGGTTTGAATTCAAATGTTGGTATTGGTACAGATTGCGAACAGGAATGTGTACACAACTGGGGGAAAAAAAGAAGCAGCCCTTCAGACTAAAGCCTCTTTTTTCTAGGAGTAAAACTGCTCATCTGTTGCTCCACTGGCAAAATACTTTCTTTCCTGAAATTTCTCATGATGGGCTCTAGCTGGAGGCTGCAACAACAAAGAACCTGAATGGCTGATGTACTCAAGAGAACATGGTGAATCTTATAAAAGCACTCATATTGGAGACCCACATGTTTCTAGGAAACATTGCAGTACTGCCTTATGGTGCACCACAATTCCATGAGGTTTATCTGTTTGCACACAAAACAATGATGGAAGCAAAGTACTTAAAGAGCTTTAAAGTAAATTTGCCAAGTAAGATGCAATGTTCTAGAAAATATAATGCCCTTGTAATCAAATCATGTGCCAAGACATTATAGTAACTGCAGTCCAGGATGCTGGAGTTAACAGCAGTGGGAAGCAGAAATTCCTGTTGAAGCTGTTCCTATGGAATACTTGAAGAACAAGAGCTGGACCGATGACTTACCAGAGATGTGAAATGCCTCTTGCAAGTATGCACAGGAAAGAGAAATAGAAGATTCCAGTGTACTAACACAAGAAGTTTAATTGTGCTGCCTTGTTTACCTATAGCTATAGTTACATTCTGTTGGCCAAAAACACATGATCTGTGTGCAGGTTTCTGAGTGCTGACCCTTCTGAAGTTCAGATCAACTTGCCCCAGCCAGGATGCGTCTGGATTTTAGGATCATTAGTACTTTGTTTAGAAAACCACATCTGGTCCATAAACTCCTCGTGGAAGGATTTATACTATTTTGACATTGATGGTAGTTGTCCTGCCAAATAAGGATGATGTTAACCCTAATTTTAAAAAAAAAAAAAAAAAAGCTAAAGCTTTTTTTTATTTGGACTGAAAATAATGGCCCTGTTTTCCTTACATACTAATTTTCTGCTTGAGGTTTGCAGCTTTTCATCATGATGCTGTTTATCATTACTTAGCTGGGATGCTTTTCCCTCTTGCTTATTGCAGAAAAATTACTTGCCATGAAAAGAGAGGAGAGGAGGTTCTGCCATAGGAACAAGGACTTAAGGTGGATCCACAACAAAACATGTTTTAGACCCTATGCCCTTTCTACTCCATGGCAACAATTATTATAAGCATGCTTTGGTCAATCTTAAATCTATTCTCATCCTACTAAACACACATACACTCAAAAACTCTTGGGGTTTGGGGCTTTTTATTCCTTCAAAGAGCTCCATTTATAATATCTGCTTGTGGTTTGCCTCTTTAAGATCCCACTAGGCTCTGCTTTCAGTCGATTTTAGCTTATACATCTCAGCCTTAATTACTACATTAAAATCCCTTCAGTTGCCTACATGCAACATTCAGCTCCAATCCATCACTGCTGCTTCTCCCAGACTGACCTCTCTACCATACTCTCATCTGGTCTGCTGTCAGAAATCAGATCTTCCTCCTTCAATTTAGACCTTCTAAATTGCAGTAAAACCACCTCAACTTATCATTTCTGCTCTCTTGCAAACTTGACCCAAGACCCATTAAACAGTCTGGATTCAAACCTATTTTGAAACAAAATATGGAGTTCACTTCATGGTGGCTCCCATGTTAATTTCTGGAATCCAGTCTTCCATGAAAAAACTTTCCACTCAAAACTGATCTGTTAAGCCCCATTCACCATAGCCATGAGATACTTCACTTAGCTTCTTTCCTATGCTCTCCTAGGACCAGGACCACACACAAAATTTCTTGGTCCAAATTCAAGATCTGCACAATTCCACTCAAACTAAGGGTATTACTACCTCTCCCTGTGGGGCCAATCACACTAGTTAGACTCCCCCCCCAGATAAAACATCCTTTCAATTCTAACCCTTATCCTCCTTCCAGATCTGCAGTCCTCACTTTCCCTTTAGACCCTATGAACATTACTGGATATGAATTAAATTTTCTCTCAGTGGTTCAGCAGAAGAGCCTGAAGTCTTAAAACTCCTAACTACAGCCTATGTTTGGTTTATGAAGTGTATCACGTTCTCATGTCATTCGGGGTCTCGAGGACATAAGAGTGACCATCTTGTGATTGAGAACTCTTTGATGTTCTGTAACATCTACTACAAAATAAATAGAAACTGCAAATCCTCTCAGGTCTAGGCAGATCATATATATTTGATAGGGCTACTGTGGAGAGCTGTTGAAATAAAACCAAGGAATCTTAATCCATAAGGAAACTGAAGTTCAACTATCATTGTAAGGTGGAGAAATAAATATGAATTGCAAACTTCTCAACATGAAGTTGGTTCTGTAGAATCCAAAAATAACATGGATGTATTACAGAAAACCACAGTTTGGCAAGGTAACATTCTTTGTTTGACAGATGCATTAATTCTAATGACCATCTTTCTGAGTAAAGTAGATCACTTGCCAAAGTCAAGTTGGATCACATACCAACTATCCTCATGACATCAATGCTCAGCAGCAACTCTACTTTGTAGTCAGTTAACTTGTGGGATTTGTACTAGGAAGACACTTCCATACTATTCAGAAGGTCCATATAGAAATCATATTGAGATACATTTGTTCTATGAATCAGCACAACATATTCACCACTCTGTGTCAGAAGGTTAGAGTTTTAGACTACTTACTGGTTAAGAAAGTATGTTTCTCATGTGTTTCAACAGGAATTATCTTCAAAGATATTTAAGATTTTTCAGTTACCAAGAATAAAATATAAGCATATTGATGGTTTAATGAAAATACCGATGGCAAAGTGATAAACAATGAAGAAAAGTCACATCTGAAGCTGTATTCAACCCTTCTGTAAACCAGTCCCATTTAGACATCATTATACTTACAGGATGGAAGACTACATCCTGGAGGAGCAGCAGTTCTGAAAAGGATTTAGGAATCATGATGGATAATCATCTAAATTTACAATCTTTTAATGCAAATAACTGAGACTGAAAGATTTAAAAATGCAATCCTTGGAGGTATAAACAAACAAGCGAAGATATAAACTGAAAGGTTCAAGAATGTACCTGCACATACTACACGCACACAGCGATGCTGAAATTTCTACCAGATGCTGTATGCAGTCCTTATGTCCACACTTTAGAATGGATTTCAAAACATCTGAAGTTTCCGAAGAGCCAAAAAGCTTTGCAGTTAGAGATTTAAGAAACTCCATCTATATAGGTTATTAAAGTTAACATATTTTTATGTGGATAAAGTGAAATAGTTTAAAACTAGAGTAGTTATTCATTATTCTAATAGGCAGCTAGCTATCTGATGGCCAGCAGCTGTGTAACTAAACAGTCCTAAAACTGAAGGAGGACTAAGAGTATGGAAAATAATCTAGCTGAATCACTCAAGAGACACGGAAAAATCCTCACACTTGAAGAATCTATATGAAAATCAGCTATCTTTTGCAAAAGTATCTTCTACTGCACCAAAAAGATACGTTCTTTGTGATGCAGAAGTAACTAGACTGAATTCTACGGATAATGGCATGCCAGTCAGATTATTTCATTACCATGTTCACTTCTGGCCTTAAAATCAGCTAGTCTGTATTAGGTAGAAAGCTGCAGTGCATATAAGAACATTCAAACTAACAGATGATAATATAAAGAACTCAAACTACAAGTACAGTCCATCAGAATCAAGCAGAGCTGTGTTCATACATCAATGATACCTTGCTGTTTCAATCAAAAACTCAAAATTATCTGTTACGCCTCCAACTTTTACTTTCATATTTTTAAGTCTGTTTCAATGTATCTGATATTTACATATTATAGTATAATTATACCTACCATACCATGGCTTGGAGTAGGTTAATTGCATAGGAAGATTTACTTATGTTTACATTTTTTCTTAAATTACTCTTTTTTTCAAAAAGCACAGTAAAGAGTCTGAGGACAAATTATTCAACTGTTTATCATACATAAGACTGCATGACTATAATACAAAGGGCTTGTCTTTTCATTTAACGTTACAATATACACAGCAAGTCCGGACTAGATCTTACAATCTGAACACAGGTATTTAACCTTTTCCATGCTGTTTATGTTTACAATGCACAGAAGTCCTGTAACCAAACTGTGTAGTAAAGCACACAAAACTGGACTGTAACATAACACAGTATGCAGAAGCACTGGATTTTATGATTTCTTCTGTATGTAGATATTTTTCTTTTAACTGCTTTATTTTTTGGCGCTTGCTAAAGTGTGGCAACCTGCGCATACAAAAATTACCCAGATTTCATATTACCCTTATATTCCTAGACAGCAGTAAGTACTGGATTCCTTTTCATATTGCTAAACTCAGCGTTCTGTTCCTAAGGTGACAGCTTCCCAAATCCTGTAAACTTCTCTGAAGTACTGAGTTTAAAATAAAAAAAAAAAAGAAAAAAACCAGAAAAACCCCAGCTTTCATCCACAGGGTTGACATGTCAATACAAAAGAAGCATGGATCGCTTGATTCAAAAAAGTAATGATTTACAAAAAACGGTAATCCCAAGAATTCATTCCCATTTACATGGTAGTCAGCTGCTGCGTTGCCACTGTAAATATAAAAAATTTCACCTTCTAGTCTGAAAAACGAGACAGCCACATGGAATTGACCAGTATGAACTCTGAATTGTCTGCTATAAATTAACTTTTAAAAGGGATTGCTGGCAGAGGTAGATCACTGCTTCTGAACTATATAATGGGCAAACAAAGTTAATCTGGGACAGGCAATCAATGAGTTGCCCTCACACTCTCAAATGTTTTTCACAGAGCTTTTACTTTTCATATAAATAAATGTCTTAATGGGCCTCTAAATTTTGCAACTGCCAAGCTGACTGTGTTATATTAAGGCAGCATTACCCAAAAATTAGGCACCTGTTAAATACAGCCTGCTAACCTCAGGTCTCATGTGAGTGTTTTGCTTTACTCAGCCTATTATTTTGGACCTGTTCATGCAATCAAGGTCTTGCCTTCAAGTTTACAATTATGTTAATAAGGAATACAAGAATCAACTGCTGGTTTCATAGCTTCTGGATCTAGTGTCCCTTTTACCTTCAGAAGCCTGAACGCATTTATAATGTAACAGATGTTATAGTCTCAAAGTAGATGTCAATCTATTATGTTCAGTACACAGATTGCTGTAAATGTATTGGCTATGAATTCAACAACAGTTCCAGTTTTGTTTAAGCAATAGCACAGCCAAAATTTTCAACTGACATTTAAAAATGGTCTAGTTACACTTGTGTCAAAGTGCAGAACTGCTACATTATTGGTTACAGACATCTATGTGCTATAAAAACAGCTTTGGTACAATAAATTATCAAAAAAGAAAATAAATTTTTGTAAAATTCACAGCATAAATGTGAGGCAAAAAAGCAGTCACATAAAATTCTGCATTTTTAAAAATGTTCAGGATGAACAGAAGACGTCTTTGTGCAGAAGTAATGGTGGAGAAACCACGTGCCGAGAAAAAGCAAAAGAAAAAAGTAAAAAGCAGGAAGGGACACAGTTGTAGCTATTTCCATCAAACGCAAACCACTACTCCTGTGACCTTCAACCAATAAGGAAGTCAACTTTATGACACACGCAAAGTGACCTTGCAATACCTTACAATAAGTGGGTCACAAAAGTCTATTTTAAAAGAAAGGCCTCTTGAATTACCCATTCTCTGTGTTTTCAGCATTAAGGACTGTCTGCAAAAGCATGTCCAAAAGTGATTGCATCTGAAATGGTAGGCTCTTCTAACTTAAGAGTCCAAATCCATAAGGCCAAAGGTTATCCCAAAGACCACCACTTAGACCTCCCCAGGACTGGCCAGGACCGACCCGTTGATTGCTTCTCAGTGCACCTCAGTTATGAAACCAGTCATATTTCAATACTAACTGACTGTGGTCTCCAAAATATGAGACCCACAGAATCCCAATTACAATTGCTGCTTTGATCCTCAGTAGATTCAGAAAAGGAGAGTTCTGATCACCGCCACTTAGCATGCTTAATGTGCCTTACAAACTCCATTACAACCGTCCCTTTTTACAGCTGAAGAATATATATTTGTGTAATCTGAAGGTCCCTCTTGCTTACAGTACTGCATTTCTGTGCCCATGTTTGTCTGGGGAACTAAAAAAAAAAAATAATATATTACTCACTCCCCTCCCACCCAAAAACTTCCAAGGGCCTTTTTATAATCATGTGCAATGCCTTTAAAAAGAAACTAGTTTGCAACTACAACTAATATTTGAACAATAACTCCTGCTGAAGGAGACAAAAAAAAAAAACCCTCTGGCAAAAAACAAACTATGACTAGGTTGTGGCATGTTAAAATGGGGGAAGCAAAAGGTGACCACTAAGCTATCCATTAAGGTGGGTCCGGACATGGCTCTTAAAAAAACAAACAACCCAAAAAAAAAAGAAGCCCCAAAAAAACAACAAAAAAACTTCATTGTCCCTTTGCAATCTTTTCAAGTTTAAAAAAATAGTCAGCTTTGCCCTCCTGTAGCGGTTCAGTGAGTTTATCTCCTTCTGATTCAAGCAGCTTTGCACTTTGTTTTTGGAAAAACACCACTTCTATAAAAACACACAAGAAACAAACTTAGTTTCAGTTTAGTCACGAGCTAGCCACAGGACTTTGCTGAACACAAACTCCTGTCATGGGAGACTCTTCTCTATCAATTCCTTGCCTCATTGCAAGGTGTCCTTCAGTCATGTAATGAGCAGGACCTGTATTAGCAGAAAACTGGTATGTAGGATGTCCAGCTATGCCAGTTTCTTGGCGCGGATTAGAGTAGACTGCTAAATTCATGTCCATAGCTCCATTTTGTCCAAAGTCCAAGGTATTAGCAGCCACTGGGCGGTTCTGATAGGCCTGATTGCCTTGGTTACCAGTAGAGGAGGAAGATGTAGAGGAAGAAGTAGTTGAGGAAGACAGGGATGTCATGGAGTGGTGACTGTGGCCCACCTCCATAGAATCCTGGGTGGAGGAGCTGTTTGTTGGAGAATTGTAGACTCTCGGCCTGGTCCGGCTACCCAAGGCTTGCTGTCCATGATGGTGGTGGTGGTGGTGATGATGGTGGTGGTGGTGAGAGCTATTTCCATGATGATGATGTAATGCATTTTGTTGTTGAGGGGTTACATGGAAGGTGGTTTCTTGAACTGGATGGTTTTCAACAGTGACCTGCGTAGGAGCTTCGGTGGCTGTCCAACCAATTGGAGGAGGAAACTGTTGTCGAACCTATGTTAACAAGCAAAATAAAAATTAAAATGATTCACAAATCTATTTGAAAATATGAGATGAAGTTACTAATGTTTATAAAAGCTTTGCAAAAAGTTAACTTGTCTGTGCAGTTGCAAAACTATTCTCGAAATGTAGACATGTAGTTAAAAAGCAGTTCATAATAGTTTTCTAAATATACCTCAAGAAAATTTCATTCACATTCTGTATGCTTTTTTTAAACAATTTAAGTACATCTGATATGTGACCTCACTGTCAAAGTGATCAACTCCACCTCATAGTAGCAATAAACAACATAATATTTGTACACACATGTAACAATGAGGCCCAGATCCCTGACTCGGGCTTCTGGATACAATAACCATACTAAGCTAAGTTTAGCCCGTTTCGCTGCCTCTCTCAAGAGTATCACAACGTTTCCACTCTTCACGGCCTTCTGCATTCGGGACACGTGTCCTCTAAAGNTTCTGTATGCTTTTTTTAAACAATTTAAGTACATCTGATATGTGACCTCACTGTCAAAGTGATCAACTCCACCTAATAGTAGCAATAAACAACATAATATTTGTACACACATGTAACAAAGACGCCCAGATCCCTGACTCGGGCTTCTGGATACAATAAGCTAAACTAATACATTGTAGCTCGCATCTTCTATGGTGTCAACAGTATTAGAAGAGTACTACACACACCTCTGGAAGAACACAGCTGTTTAAAGATTACTAGAATCATAGAATAGTTTGAGTTGGAAGGGACCATCAAGACCATCTAGTTCCAACCCACCCACCACAGGCAGGGACACCTTTCACTAGACCAGGTTGATCAGTGCTTTGTCCAGCCTGGCCTTAAACACCTCCAGAGAGGGGGTATCCACAGCCTCTCTGGGCAAGCTGTTCCCGTGTTTCACCACCCTCACCATACAGAATTTCTTTCTTATATCTCGCCTGAGTCTCCCCTATTCCAACTTACATCCACTATCCCTACTCCTTTCATCATATATCCTATTAATCCTACCCCTGCCTTTCTGTAGGCCCCCTTCAGGTATCGAGAAGCTACTATGTGCCCCCCTGAGCCATCTCTTCTCTAGGCTCAACAACCCCAACTCCTTCAGCCTGCCCTCATAAGGCAGCTACTCCAGCTCTTTGATCATCTTTGTGGCCCTCCGCTGGACCCTCTTCAACAGATCAATGTCCTTCTTATGTTGAGGGCTCCAGAACTGGACACAATACTCAAGGTGGGGCCACACCAGAGCCAAGCAGAGGGGCAAAATCATCCCCTCTATTAACCTGCTGGTCACACTTCTCTTGATGCAGCCCAGGATTCAGTTGGCCTTCTGGCTGCAAGAGCACACTGATGGCTCACATTGAGTTTTTCATGCACTGACACTCCCAGATCCAACTCTTCAGGGCTGCACTCAAGACACTACTACAATAACAGGATCAAGCTACACACCTATCTGTTGCATAAATTAAATTGTCTTCTTAGAAGAATTCATATTGTTATTTGCTCTGTACTGAAATAAAAATACTATTTTTTTATAAATGAGTTATTGCCTCTATCCAAGAAGTACTGAATAAGTATCATCGATGATAGCTGATGAGGTACCTAAACACCATAAAATGGATGTAAGAACTCCAGCAGGAGACCACCAAAGTATAAGCCAGTTCTTCACTAGGTTGGAAGATGCACAGTTCTGTGTATCCTTTATGCCCTTCATAAGGTGAAGCACTGACAGCTTCAGATGACTTAACTGTTACTGACACAAAACCTTCACCTCTGGAGAATCTATGGAAATTTCTTATACTACCTGCAGTATTTTTGCCTAAGTTACTTACTTAACATATAAAGCACTATAAACGAAACTGGGGTAAAAAATAAACCAAATCCGAAGGCTAGTTCCACATCTTAATCGCTTCAAAATTAAATTGAATTGTTAAACAGTTTTAGGGATTTCATATTCTCAGAAAATTCGTATCAATCAAGCAGACAAAAGTTCAAAGTATACCTGTGGGCTGTGTGTTTCACAGTCCATTGCTTGAACAGCAGCAGTGAAGTGTCCACCACTATGTCGATGCTGGTGTGTAGGGTCTGACCGAGCCCTTCCACTGTTGCTTGTTCCAGAAGATCCACCTATAAAGTGATATCATCCACATTAACTTAAAAGACACAGAATTTGCAGTAAGCTGCAAAACAATGGCACTATGAAGACATTTAAACTGTTTCAAGGTAAAAATACAGGACCTATGATAAACAGTCACATTTTTGCTTACCTGCTTTTTAATTTTTGTTGGAGATACTACCTGTTCTACTTGATTAAAATTATTTTTTTTTCTATAAGCATGACTGACATATTTCTTTTTCAACAAAACTAAACAAACAAAAAAAGCAACAGAGAACATTTATTTGAAAAAGATTCCTTTGTTGTGATTAGGAAATACAATTTTGTTATCTGCTAATGAGAAAAAATTACCTGAGCTTGAAGATGTACTAGAGGTGGTTCCTGAAGACTGTGACTGCTCCATAGCAGGACTTGTAGACACACTGTTACTTGTGTTTGTACCTTCGTCTGCTGTTTTCTTAAAGAAACTATGCTGTAGGGCGTAATAAGGTTGAATTCGTGTCTTGGGGTCATAATCAAGCATCCTTAAGATGAGGTCTTTGAACTTCAAGTAGTCAGCTACAGTATGACCCGATTCCCCAGCACGACGTCCACCTGGTCCTCCTGTTTCAACTCCTAGTATATTGTGAAGTTTACGAGTTGCAGGTGGTTTGTATTCCTGTTGGGAAATAGAAATCCCTTGAAATCGAGCTACATATTAAGCCTTGGATGTGCATAGTTTAAACATTCCATAAAAGGAAGACAATAACAGTAAGAAACTATTCAATACAGATGTTATTTAATCAATCTGCCTTACAGCACAGGACAATAATAACAATAAGCTAAACTGATAAAGCTAATTTATCGGTAAGGCATGATGTAAAACAAAGTATCATCTCACATTTTTGAAGAAAGAGTCCATATTATCATTCTAGTTATGTAACCTACCCTTTTTCCATCTTTGGTCTTCTTCAAGTTCCAAGTGCCCTCTGGCAACTTCTCAAAGAACTTTCTTGCTTTTGGTGCTTGGTCAAGGATGTGGGTAGGTGGTATCCCTAAAACTTCCACTATTTTATTCATCTGATCCACCTGTTCCAAATAGACAATATTTGTGAGGAACATGTCACAGACAGTTGACAAGTGTAACAGAGTGAGATTCCAGTCAAGCAGGAAGCAAATGTTAACTACTGAGCAAATGTTAGTTACCGAGTTCTAAAGTAATTGAGATATTATAAGAAAAAATCCAGTATGTACAAAACAAACTAGTGGACAAAGATGTAAGATGTGGGACTCAGAAACAGAAAATTATTAGCAGGCAATTTATTGTTGTGACAAAAGAGATTGTTGGTTTAGAATTACTGTAGTTTCCTAATGTACGTATTACACAACTAAACAGATGAAAGTCATTATGAGAGTGAATAAAACAAATATAATACTCAGACCGCTATCAGAATATAGCAGCATACCTCATTTGCCCCACTAAAAAGAGGCTCTCCAGTGTGCATCTCAACTAAAATACACCCAAGGGACCACATATCAATCGCAAGATCATAAGGCATTCCCAGTAGCACCTCTGGTGATCGATAAAAACGACTCTGGATATATTGGTATATCTGAAATAAAAACATCTAAATTTAATATGCAGCATCCAAAGAACAATATTATGTTTCTGCATTAGAAAACAGAACTGCCATGAAATACGAAATTTTTGGTGTAGGGAAAGCCAAGGTACTAGTGATACTGAAAATTCTCTGTGCATTACATTAATGAAGATACAGAAATACTCTTTCTTAAGAAAATACTAGCATTCACACTAAGGAAAACTGATAACTAAAAAAACAAGTGCAGATTCACTCATTAAAACAGTATTTTACACTTCAGGGTTAATGAGTGCAATCTCATGCAACTACAGGTAATCATACAGAAAAAATTTAGTCTGGTATTATCCTAAGAAAAATTATTCCACAAGCCACATCAGAATCACAGAATACTTCAGACAAAACTCATACTAAAAGATCAAAAACCATAATTATGTGATGAAATCAGATGAAATAATCAGATAATTCCAGTAACTAGAAAACAATATGTGTGAAAAAGTACCTTCCTGACTCCCCCAAATATCCTGCTCATTTTACAGAACAGATAATTCTATCTTGACTCCAACCTGGAGACCGGTTTAAATGTAGGCATATTTAAAAAACAGCCAAACAAGAAACCTCCCAAATCCTTAATAAGAAAACTTCAAACCAACTCCAAAACTTTGTCAAAAAACAATCAAAGAAAAGAATATCCAAAACAGAACCATAACTTTATATTGCAAGTAACACACAATTTTATCCGGCCATGAAGGCACTGATATTTCCTCACTGCCTTTTAAGTTAACTTTAATGCATAATTATGCTAGGTTTTTGTCTTTGTGCTTTCTAACATCTGAAAATTATCTTATTATTGCCCCAACCAATCTAGATCTCATTTCATGCTCTAGTGTATTCCTTCACCCTAGCCTGAAAAGTTTCTAGCTTATAGCAAACAGTCCTTTTTATTAATCTAAACATATGTCTCGCCACTACTTTCAATACAATATTTAACATTATTACCCAAACCTATTATGAGAAAAAATTACAAGGTGCTACTGGTCAGTTCCAGCTCCTAAAGAGAGAACGGGGGGACTTGTGCAAAGTTAGTTCATGAAGTTTCCTAATTCTTCTCATATAGAGGTCCCATCTACAGCATTACTAGTCACATTTCGTATGTTTTGCAAATGTAACGTATATGGTTTTGTGAGGTTTTTGGTTGGTTTGTTTGGGTTTTTTTAACATGAAATTTTCTCAAAATAAGAAGACACACTTCACAAATGTATAGCTTAAACTAGATATAAAAAGGACTCAAACTTCTTTATTCAAAGAAACTGAAGTCTATCTATAGAAGCCTTCCTTACCTCTTTATCTGACAATTTGCTCACAGTGCATACAACTAAAACAAAGGTACCCTCAGAGAAGTGGTCATTTGCTCAGCCAAATATAGTTCTTTCATGCAGTATAAACACATGTTTGCTATAGGACTGTAAAGCGCAAGAGGACATCCTGATGAACTTATCAGTGAGCAAATTACCAGTACAAATCAAACACCTGAAGAATATGATTCAAAATTCTTTCTAAAGAAAGTGGGCTTTAGCATCCAATGGCAGAATTATGTATGATTTTGGTTACTGTACATCTTCTAACTTTTCTTAAAGCTAATACAAAATTAACTGGTAATGCTGGACCATGCTCAACAGATTCTAATTGCTCACAAGAAAAATACACTCATCTTTAAAGGATAAAATTACAAATTACAGATCTACAACTGCTGACAGAAAGCTGTCCTTTTGCACTGGAAATGCTTTGCAGATACGTGTCTTTACTTACAGTAATACCACCACTAAACTCAATTTAGTGTTTCCACAGTTACTAAAGTGTTGTTAAAAACAGGAATAACAGTATCTGCATATAGTGCAGTGCTCCAGCACAGTGTCAACCACCAAATATCTGATCTCCAAGGCACACTAAATAGAAGACATGAAGTGGAAGGAGTGATATATATGGAATAAGAAAAGAATAAAGGAGCATTTTAATAGCACTGCACACTTCTACAATCAAGTGCCAATGCATTAGCATAGTGTTAAAATATAACGAAGGAGAAAAGTAAGATGGAATATCAATATGGTAAAAGTTTATGTACTATGGCACTAAAATCTACATTTAAAGCTCCTGTGTACTATTGATTGCTAACACCATATGTAAAATTAGTTACTACTTCATTTCATTCATCATTAACAGAATTTAAATCAACTAAGTAAAATTTTTTTTTGTACGTATCCAACAGAAGTACAAACAGGATTTTTACTAATACTCACCCTCTGTCCAAGTTGACAAGAACTGCCAAAATCAACAATCTTGATAGCGCTTCGTTTGGGGTTACAGAGCAGGATATTCTCAGGTTTTAGGTCACAGTGAATGATACTAAGTTCAGGAGTCGCCAGAAAAAGCAGTGCAGTGCACATTTGCTGTGCAAATTTTCGTGTCAGGTTCAATGAGACACCTCTGAAGTTGGTGTTCCGCAACAGATCATATAGATTGTAGGACAGCATTTCAAAAACTAAGCAGAGATGGTTTCGAAACATGAAGTGGCGCTTCAAATGCACTTTAAGAAGAGGAAGAAAATAATTAACACATATACAGTGATAATTATTAAATGCTAATTACAACGCTTAAATTTTTCAATAAGTATGCAGGAAGCTGACCTGTGAATAAGATAATACAACATTACTTTTTTTTTTTCTTTCTAGATCTACGGTCATTTACAGAAAACTGGTGCTATGCCTAGGGTATGGGAAGACATTTTACACATCCAAAGTGGGCTCAGGTGTACCTCACTAAAGCTATGACAATAAAAAAATAAAAGATACAAATGTTCTTTTTTCAAAATGAGCTGCAATGATCCTATTAATTAAGTTAGACTCATTTTTGGGTAAACAAAAATTTCAGCAAAAAAGACAAGCAGCACAAATTGTGTGTAATGCAATCTTTGTTAAGACACTTGATCTTTTACAGGCAACAGTTCATCTCTCCACCCTCCTAAAATTAAGAATAACTGTTCAAATACCTATATAGTACTTCATCTCAGTGTCATGTTTGTTCATAAGCTCAAGCAGTCGCACTTCAATTTGGGCTTGGTTTAAGAAAGCCTTCTTGTTTTTTATTATTTTGATAGCCACCCACTCCTGCTCCACTCGATCGTAGGCCTTTACAACCTGAAAAAGCCAAAGACATAAATATAATCCCCTTTTCAAATACAGCAAAAAACTCCCTTTCTAACCTTTCTTTGCTTTCTGTATTCAGATATGATATTTTTACAGTTTTTGCACTCTTCAGTTATATTTCTTAAGTTTCCACAATACTACAATAAAGACACAATTGATCATGTGACAATTATTCCAGTGATGTTGCAAGACAGAACTGAAGTTTCACTGAGGCTTTGCTAAGATAAATGCTATATTCAAATGCAATTATCAAATCACCAAAGACAATGCTGTAAAAACAACTAGCAAAATCCAAGAAAAACTAACAAAAGTTACAAAAGAAAAATTCCATCCTCTTTCCAGCCTTTTTCTCAAGTCTGGGCTGCTGCTATAAAAAGTCAAAACAAATGTTACGAAATAACATTTGTAATAGGTAATCCTAGACTATTGTTTTAATCTAACAACTTGAACAGCTAAAAATGTGAATTGACAGCAAAAGTCTGAGGATTTTCTCACTGCAAAATGCTTTAATAGAAGCATATTCAAATATCATCCATAGTAATAAGGAACAGAAAAAATTAGGAATGCTTTGCACAGGCATTACTATAACAGCATTATGAAAAATCTGTTTCACTTAAAAATTAAATGTGATATTATTTTGAATGAAATGCATATTATGATTCACACAAATTACAAGTTGCTCAGCTCGTTCACATTACCTGTCCAAAGGATCCTTTGCCTATTAAAGAGTCAATTTCATAACGATCCATCCACTTCTCCCCATTTTTTACAATATAGTCATAGTTGTCATCATCATAGCCATCATTGTAAACCTTTCTCTCTTTTTTGTGACTTGAATCATCTCCTTGGCCCTGCTGATGCCGCCGTTTTTTTTTTGCATAGTAAACCTAAATGTGAAAAGAGCACTTTTTACAGCATCGGTTTAATAAAGAAAAGAATGAGAAGTTACAATCTTCATACCTAATCCTGAGATTTTAAAATGCAACTTCTGTTACTGGAATAACCTTCTGCCATCACTATATCTGGAGTCAAGTCACTATATCAAAGCAAAGTCTTGATGAATAATTTGAAAGCTCAGAAAGCAGAGTTAAATAAATGCACTACTAATGCTGATCCCTAGAGGTCAGAGGTGCAAAAAAGAAAAGAAGCATCACAATCTACTTTACAGACAATAAAATTAAAAATTGTAAGTAGGCTGGAAACAACTTATCTTTTCCACAAGACTGGAAAAGAAGACTTCCAAAAAAGTCAGGAGACTGCAGAAATTTGTTCACATTCCCTACAATTGACAGAATTATAAACTAACTGATGCTTTATTAACCACACAATTTTTACATTTGCCAATAATATTAGAGTTTGAGATAAGACAGTTTTCTTTAGAAGTACTCAGACACATTCATAAAGTTTTACAGCATGACTTTACAAAGCATTTGTGCCACTCGTATCTCCTTATCATGCAATAGCCAAAGCTTGTTTACAGAACAAGAAGAAAACAAATTTCAGGATAAAAGATTTCTTATGTGCTGGAAAGAAAGCAGGATCATGACATCCATGACCCCAAATATAATGTGAACAACAGAGCAAAAACTTGATCTTTCTTCACAGAACTATACACAGAAAACACAAAAGTATTGCAAATAAAAACTTCACTTTGATGCACATTACAAACACAGTTGGAGCCATTACCTCATTAATATGCTTATATGTTTTGATCAAATCTACGGAGAGTTTCCTCAATGGAGCAGTGGCTGGATCACGGAAAGTCTGGGGCATCCGCCTCTGTAATATGATCATACCATAACTTAGAAACAAAAGCCAGGACTTTATTCATATACTTACTGCAGCAAATAATGATATTTCTCACAGAAATGAGCTATTTCACACCAGCTTTTTTTTTTTCTTCAAGCCAGCATTTAAAAAAAATTTAAACAAAAATAGGAAACAAAGAAAACAATTTAGTTAATTTACTTTTAAATATATTTACCAAAAAATCCAGAAATAAACCCCAAGATTTCTACCTCTCCTGTTATGGCTAACAGGCTTCATTCCAATGTATTTTTCTCTCAGTGAAAAATACAGAACCTTTGACAACAGAGATTCATGACATTGCTCCTTTAATTCCTGACTGATACATGAACTGTAACCATACTTAATACATAGCTACATTAAAACTACAAATGAAAGTTAACAGATGTAACTACTGAAGAACTGTGGCTATTTGCCACATTTAAACTGTTTCACATTTCAAATTAAAAAACCCTTAAGTCTACCATGCTTTGCAGTACTAAGGTGTAAATCTAAATCCTAAAGAAAAACTAAAGCAATATAAAGCACATCAACACTACACCTACCTTCAAAGTTTTAAAACAATGCCCCTGAAAATGTATTTATGTTCCTCACTGAATTTCCTGAAACTGGCTATGTTTAGAACAAGCCCATCTTCAACAGCAGACCATTTTTTAAACTGATTTCCTGAAGAAACAGGACTTAGGTGTGATAAAATTACTTGGATGCATCTTTTTTCTTTACATACATGTACCATCTAAATTCTGGATCTAACAACCAACTAGTATTCCTCCCTTAAGACTCATTTGAAATCTAGAAGACAAAGTTCCTGAAAAAGATTATGTTCCAAGTGGTGAGTTGGAGTCAAGTAGTATCTCCAGTGAATGCAGAAAACACTAAGTAACAAGCTATTTAACTTGGCTACTGCTGACCACCTATTTGGCACTTACTTGCTTAACTGTACAATTATCCCACCAGACAAACTCTGGCAACTTCTCTGTCTCCCGGGGAGCCAGGACAGAGACTGCCAACATTAGTCTGACCACTCCTCTAACCCACCTGTCTCGATTCCCTCTCTTCTCAAAGGTAGAAATCCACAGGGCAAGTTTAAGCATTTCCATTCGAGAAAAGCTTGTATCATATATGCTGAAACTTCTTTTGCTTCCTCATTCATAAGAGTTATATGATCAAGCATTACCACATTCAGCCTTACAACTCCCATCTCCCATTATTCTCATCTCATGCCATGAAATATGCTCACACTCATAATTCTCTTCACTTCCAAGTGCCTAATTTCATCTGCTGCATCATATTAACAGCTAAACTGACATGCAGCCTCCTGCAGAGCTGAGTAAAGAGCATAAGAGCATCAACAAAAATAATGAAACTGATTTTTTTAATGGTACTGCCAAACTAATTAATGAACTAGAAAAGTGTAACTGCTCTTCTGTCTTTCATGGTATCACCTAATTACTCACAATGGTGGCTGTGCACACTGCTCATTTTTCTTGCTCAGTGATCAAATAAAATAATTAAAAAAAAATCACATTGAAGTGACCTAAAGAAGTTCTTGTAATCCCAAGTGATAAAGAGAACTTGTGCTCCTGAAATTGGACCTGAACTCAGATACCCAAGCAACCATGCTAAAAAACTATGCTCTCCTCAAGTGGGTCTGCACATTCTACACAAGGCAGCGGAAAAAGACAGCATGAGCAAGAGGGAGAGAACAGATAAAGCACAAACAAGGGAGAGAGATGAAGACTTGAGGGAAAGGGAAGACACTTCCAGTAAGGTTACTGCACTTGCTTGAGGCTGGGCTTCCCAGTAGGTACAAAACTCAGGAGAACTGAAAGCTCCTAATGACTGTCAACTCAAAGCTTTGGTGCTCACCAATCCAAATATGCCCATATAAAATATTTCTACACCCCTGTAAGACTTCTGGATTGCAGTCTTTTTGATTAAGGAATGTTTCCCAGTGACAATACAACACAGTTAAACTTCCCTCAGGGAATTTTAACCCAAGTCATGCCATAGGTGTTTGTTTAGATCAATTCACTTTTGGATATGCCCACTACTATTAATTTCCCTTGAGCAATTTTACCAAATGAATGCTTTAATTCTTTTTTACTACTAGCATGACCATTTTGTAACCATCAGGAAAGTCTGTTTTAAAGTTTCCTAAACAAACTGATTGACATTAACATAACATTTTTGTTTCTTCCTTTCATCTGTTACACAGACGTGAACCATTAAATAATCACACCTAAGTATGATCTCTGTTGGTTCTCTCCCACAGCACTGTTAAACAGCTTAATAGTAACTAGTCCTAATCCCAAATGCTATTGCCATGGGCTTTCAAAATGCAAGTGTTTCCTTTAAATTTCTTAATTTGACTTTAAAAGCTTACAGGAACACATGAACACTGCTTGATTTTACTGGTAAAATTAACCATGTTGTGGTGCACGAATAGTGAGTGGCAAGACCCAGTTTCTGTTCTAAACTGACATGACTGGCACAAGGTCTCAGTTAACACAGGAAACAAGTTTTAAGGAAAGAGTCTCAGCGTGGCAGAAGTCCATAGTTCAAGTCAACAATTCAGACAAAGTTGCTCTGATTAGGCAGGGAAATTTTTGTTGGACAGGTAGTCATCTGTAAGTTAAATTTGCTTGCTTACTTTAAAATAGAAAAAACATTTAATTTCAATTTGAAAATAAGCAGTCTGGCGGGAAAAAAAAAACAACCTATTTTTTTCTGTTCCCTAGTCATAAAGAATGTAATTTTTGCAGACTGCCCCTATGATACTTGCAGCCAGTACCTTATCTGAAAGCTGTGTTTTTAATTGTGCATTTAGGCAGTCACACATTCCTGGGGACACACTTTAACTTCTATGAACTGTTTTGCTATCCTGGTTTCATAAAACTGTGAGTGAGACAGGAGAAGGAATTGACCTTTTCTTCACCCCCTCCTGCATTGCAAAATCTGTAACATTTTCTTTTTCTTCCAAGATACTTTTGGACACTATTTCTCCCTTCTACTTGGTGACAGAAGACTATGGAACAAAGTGCTCACTATCCATATTACACAGTAAAAATTACACAGCCTCAAATTCTTTCTTTATCATTGGGGCACTAAATGATTTCTTTCTTGGCTTCAAAGAATGCTTTATCACCGAAAAAAGAAAAATCCTATTGCACAAGCTTCAGTCTCTATCTGGTGGCCAGACAGCAACACTGCAACCTCAGATATTTCCTAAGAAGGAACACAAATAAAAAGGTACGCTAGTTTTTCAGGACTGAGAGAGAAGAAACTATTTTCATTACAAATATACAAGTCAGAAACTAACAATCACATTCTGCTTGGTCCACACTAATGATTCAGTGGAAATAGTACAGCTACATGGGATGCTACATGATGAAAAATAAATTGCAAGTAAGGAGCTGAAATTTTATTTCCTGTTAGCCAAACACACGTGCTGTGAAGAACTGAAGTGCTAAAAAGCTGCAAGCCTAAACAAAGAAGGCTCAAACACACACACATAAAGGCAACCAAAAGTCCAACATCCTCATCACATTTAAGACAAATCATGTTTAAAGGAAACTATGACTTTTTAACTCAGGTATGTTATTTTAACTAGCATACTTTATGAGGTTTAGTGAATGAGGAACAAACAACATTTTTCTCTCTCTGGATACATGCTTTGTTATCTAAAAATGTATTACTAAATGTATTTTATTGTGATTACGGGAAATTCAGATAGATATATTCTGTTAATGGAAGTATTTTGAGATTTATTTTTAAAAGACTCATTAAAAAAGAAAGAAAAAAATATCAATTGTGCTTGTGTACAGTACATATTCCACTTTACTATCAGAATAAATGATAAAGATTTTTATATTATAAGGGCAATTTGGCAAGAATTTCAATTTCAATGACCCATTTAATTGAGTCCCATATAGAATCACAGAATCAGAATAGTTTGAGGTGGAAGGGACCATCAAGATCACCTAGTTCCACCCCCCCTGTCATAGGCAGGGACACCTCTCACTAGACCAGTTTGCACAGTGCCTTGTCCAGCCTGGCCTTTAACACCTCCAGAGAGGGAGCGTCCATAATCTCTCCAGGCAACCTGTTCCAGTGTTTCACTACCCTCACCATAAAGAACTTCTTATATCTAGCCTGAAAGTGAACTCAAAGAACTGAATGGATCAGTCTCATCTCCCACACCCCTTGCTATTCCAAAACCCTTCTTGGATCACAATAATATCGAATAGGAAGTCAATGCCAATCCCATACCATGTTGGGCAGTCATAGAATAGATGGTGTCTCCAGAGGGTCAGCATAACAGACGTTTAATTGCTGTAACCACAAATCACACTGACTCTTCCCAATAACACAGCAAACTTCAGGTTTGAGAAAAATTACAAGACAGTAAAAAATGACATGCCAGAGAACAAGAGAAATCCAAGACCCTTCTTGCAATCGACAGTACTCGGAGTCAGACCTACATATGCAAGTAGGAACAGAATTTCAATACGACTATTTTAATAATTGCTTTGTGTTGTGTTTGTATTTCCCTCATATTCTGATTCCATCCTCCAAGATGTAAGATTTCTAGATAAAACTAGTAGTAAGAAACAGGTAAGTTTAAACTAGCAAGGAAAAAAGGGTCATTGTTCATATTCAGTCAAACCATTTAAAAGAAAAAAAGCAGTGACTAACAAGGAGAACACAAGAAAGGGAATGAAAAAGCCAGTCTGAAATTCTTGTTGCCAGAGTATAAACATATTTTTCAAAAATAGTCAAGATAAAGGGAGTAAAATACTTTTATGGAAATTAACTGCATACTCACATCCAGCACAACAGCCTGGTGAAGTCTGACCATCACTAATAATGATGTTGCTAATTAAGTACCCAGGGAAACTGAACTAAGGATTTGCTACTGCCTGCTAGAACACATTAGCTTTGCAATAATCTAGCTGCAATCAGAAAAATCTATGGCAAACATCTCTTCAGTAAAACCTACAATTTTGCAGTTGATCTTACATATATACAGAGAGAAACATGTTCAGCAGTCAGCCTGACCTCTGAATTCCAGGTGCTTCAAGAAAGCATCACTGTTGGAATTTGTTACCAAAGCCTGCCCAGGAATCTCATCTCAACTTCTCTGTCAGCTTAATTTATTTTCTAATTTTTTTAACTTAACTGAAAAAAGTTCCAGGCAATCTAAGAATCCATGAAGAAGATAAACACTAGCACGGCACAAAAGAAACACTTGTTTGAAGTTGTGAAAACTTTTAAGTTCTTATCTTCTATTCACATCAGGCTATGCTGAACTCTTAAGATGCAGCCAGTTGAAACAGGACAAAGAAGTATTACTGTTCGTAACTGCTAAAGATGAGAGGTCCCACAGATCTCATCTAGTCTATTCTCTCTAGGTCACATGCTCTTCTTGCTTTCCTGATACTGGCTTTGGTACTTGTCAGAGACATAAAACCACAAAACCAAGAGCATGACCCCATCCTGCCACAAGGTCCAGCACTTGGTGAATCACATACACAAAGTAAACACAATCCAGCAGTTTTCGGGAATAAAAGCCTTAAAGCATGACTGTTGAAAGAACAAAATAGAGTAAATAAAGGACAGAGCTGGAAGTTTTTAACTGCAATTTAAAATCTAAATTAAGTCAGACACAAAACAATCAGGTTGTCTTTGAAGTATCTTCCTGTTATTTGTTTCTTGCCAATGATGAGTAAGTTTTGGCTGCAGTTACCCAAAAGCAATAGGTGCAAGAGAAGAAAATATCAACAAAACTTTAAGGGTAACACAAAATATAAATACATATAATTTACAACTGTAACATAAACTGTCATTAATTTTACCTAGTCTTTAATCTGCTACTATGAATGATTAATGAAATGCTAGAATATGGTCTGCAAGCCATCACAAATCAACAACAAGAAGGACAAAAAAGGAATAAACCCACTAAATTAACATTCAAGGCCTAGCTTCCCCATTATTTGGTTATGAATGAAAATCATTATGGAACTTGAACAAGACAATACTCCTCAAAAAAGGAGTCAGTCCTTAGTAAAAAGAAAGACACAAAAATAACCTGAAAAAAACCACAGTAATGCAGATCATCTTTGCTACTTATCAAAAAGACAACATTTACAGAAAATGCGCCCGTTCTACATGCTGAAACTTAACAGCTACTCTCAGCAATTGACAGTCAGCGTCCTCAAGTGCCTTCCTGCAGCACAAAGAAATTGTCAAGAGAGGAACTACTTGAGACCTGTTGTTTCTAAAAAACCCCAGCATCCCCAAAGCTGAGGCTTCACTCTGAGCTTTAAGTAAGTCAATTTTGTCTGGATTTCGACAAAACCCTCTGGTTTGCAAAGTTGAGCAAATACAGTAATCAATAAAGTACCTTCCATAACACTTGCATTCTCAATTCCGTCAATGAAAGAATCACTCAAAGATATGCTAAGATGCTCTCCAAATTATATAACAGAAGGGAGCTTACTGAAATGACGGACTATTTCAGAGAGGAGAGAGCAGCAGACCTCCGTAGCAAAAGGCAATCTGCCCGGGCTGTCAAGCACCTTCCACCAAAACCGGCACTGCAGTGCGGTACTCCGGCCAGCAGATGGTGGTTAAAGCTCGGGAAAGAATTTTGCTTGTCAGTCCCGGCACAACCACCACCGCCGACCCTGGAAGATTCTTGCTTCCTTGACCTATCTGGCTAATGACTCAACAAAGTAAAGGGGGCACTCTCAAGAGCAAAGGGTCATCAGCTGCTGGATGCTTGCATCCAAATGTGCTACTTCTAGGCTGTTGAACCTGGTAAGCACCAAAGCAGATGAGATCTTCCAGGCTGCCGATGATTACCGTTGAATTGGGGGTTGATGGGAAACTGAAGCCCCGAGAACAGACTTCTTGTCTGTTTGACTGAATGTAACACATCGCATGTGACAGATCTACCTTTTAAAAATTACATTTCCTGTATCTGCCAAAGGTTACCTTTCTCATCTACCCTTGTTTCATGGCTAGTAGAGCTATCTAACAACATATTCTACAACATACATTCAGACATGTAAGTCATTACAAAAGGGTTGGTCTGCTGTTGCAACCTTTAACAGATAAGCGCGTAACAACAGAAAGAACTAGTGGTGAGATTCCAAGAGGTAAATGAGACAAACAGAAAAGGACACTTCAGAAAATTATCTCTCCAGGAGTTTTTTATAATTGACACATACAGGAATGAACTGCTTTTATCAATGACGGAGAGAAACAAGTTGCAGCATATTCAAGGCAATACCTTGAATAAAAAAGGTTACTGTAGAAATGTTATAGAGGGAAGATCTGTAAGTCATATCAGACATTTAGACATGAAAACCTAGATGTTATGCAGATTACACCTGGAGAGAAAGGCAAGAGGGTAGTCCATGGGAATGGAGAAAAAAATGTAACACAGTACAAAGCCTTCAGCAGTAGAAAATCAAGAAAAAAAGAGTAAGAGGAACGTTTTAATCAAGACGAACTACAGCTGTCAAAAGGGCCACTGTAAGAAAAGGAACCAAAATTTTCTTGCATACAGATGAGGTCTAAAGCAGATCATCCAACCCACTAGTATATTGATCTAAGTTGGATTTGATATTGCAGAATTGTTGCACAAAGGTGAGAAACTATTGAGACTGACAGAAGCTCATAAAGGAAAGCTCTCCATGGAACTTGTTGATGGGAGAAGCAAAGGAACTCAAAGGAAAAAAGACCCACAAACAGCAAAGTAGTCAGAAGACTCCAAAAGTTGCCCACCATCAAAGTCAAGAGTGCTGAAAGCAGTTAAAGAATGGAATGCTTAACTAAGTATCCTGAAAGCTTTAAGGAATACAGCAACTATTTTTAGTTGGCAGACTGATTGTCTAACCTCATTCTCCCAGAACTTTAACCTAAACAAAGTCTGAGAAAATACCTTTGTAGATTTCTGAAGTTAGATACTATTATGTATAAGCAGATTTACTCTTCCTACTGAGTGGGTCTCATGAAAGTAAAAACATTCTTCACCAGTATCATTCACTTTACCATTCTTCACAGAGCCCAAGTCATAACAGATCTCTAAATCCTAGTATCAAACATCCTGGTACTTGGTGTGACCGTTCATAAACCCTTCCTTCTTTCTGCATGTGTTCCTACAGAGCAACCAAGCATCTCTTGATGGCATTCTAGATTTTTCTGTCAAAATTATGCTGAACACAAGAATAGGCCTCAATCTAGTAGCAGCAGAAGACTGGACTCTTCATCCTCATTCAATGCAAAGTGTCTCATCAGCCTGCACCAAATTTTGAAGCTGTGACTAACAGACTTTTGCATTTAAAGTTTTGAAACCTGTGTTCACGTCTCCCCAGCTGGGCTGTTCCATTTTTAAGAAACCAACAGAATTATTTCCTAATACAGGGCAATCCTGGTACTGTTAAGTCAGGAAGCTACTTCAGCAGTTATAGCAGCTCTAAGGCTGTAAGGAAGAAACACTCATCTTGATAGCTCAATAGCATCCAGTTACCATGTCTTCATCTCACATAGTTGCAATACTAAGTAATAAATTAGTACTACTAAAACACCAACGATAAGTCTAACATTAGATTTTGCTTAAAAAATCTAAAAAACAACAAACCAACCCACTCATCTTCCATAATAAAATGTAACTTTTGTGCAAACTTCTCTCATTCAAATACACTAATAACCAGTGATTCTGCATTTGAAAACAGTCCATTAGAACATGTAATAATGCAATTACATTCTAACATCAGACAGCCCTAAAAAATGGAACAACTATAATTGAATGCTTTTTCCAACTCCCACTTGGACAATCTTTCTCCCCTCTCACCTCAAGAATGTTAGAAGTAGAATAATCACAATAAATAAATATGTAGCAGGCTTTTAGAAGTAACTTCCAGAAACTTATTAATCCTTGAGGAGTCAGGAGTTTTAAGAAAATCAACCCGAAACCCTACAAAAACATATGCCCTGATCCTATAATTTATAGGTGTGAAATATATTTAGATAAAGAACTATTACACTAACAGTAACTTTTTTGTTATCACTTACCTGGTTTGTTAATAATGGAGGTTGCTCAAGCTGTTCAGCATATAAGGCAGAAGAAACCTGTTGGTCACTTATGTTCTGCTGCCGACGATCACTGTACTGCTGATGTGAATGGGACATCTGTCCAGCCATCTGAAGGCCAGTAGCATGGAATGAAAACGATGGTGCAAGCCGAACAGATGAAGGTTTGCATGCTGAAGTCTCTCCTCCTGCAAAGACAATGTAAGGTTTTAATGCAGTTAATGCCTTGAAAGTATTTACCTCAGTCTCCACCTCCTAGCTCACAGAACTTACACACACTAAAGCGTTCCAATACACTACAAGAGTTTTCATAACTAATGAACCCAAACGTCATTCTCATATGAAGATTAGCTAGATGAAGTGCTTCCTCTAGTTGAAACTGGATGGTCCTTTGGAACTTCAGGTCTTTTCCAACTCTAGCCATTCTACGATTCCCATTTCATTGTTGTAACTTATTCATTAATCATTTATTCCTATTTATTCTCAACATCTCTTTTTTAACATCTTCACCTAAGTGTCATAACTCTATCAGAATCTGACATGGGTTATTTTCAAAGATAAGAATATTGTGTATGGATTCCATGAAAGCCAGAAAAAAACCACACAAGTTCTGCTTTTCAAGGCAGCTCACAGAAACTTTCTGAATAAAAAGAAAAGCAGAGCTAGTGTCCAGCCACAGCAGCTCATCTTCCCTGGTCTTAAAGTTTGTATCTTCCTACAAACTGTTCAGCCTGTTAGACAACTCTTCTAACTTAAACCTTTCTTCCAACATTTGCTGTACTTAATATCAGCTCCCTGACTCCAACTGCTGAGTTTCATGAAGTTGTAGGTATACAATGAATTAATTCCTTCTTAGGAAGATGGAATCAGACTGCAAGAAGTAACTGCAAAGAAAGAGACAAATAAAATACTTGGTGTCAAGTTGCAGGAGAATAGCAAACTGTAGGGCCTAAGTACCAGATTCCATAGGCACAGGATCTGCCTCTAACTGGGACAGATTCCGTACCTTTAAACTCTTGTTCCAGACATCTGCCAAATAGCACTGAATTGGTTCATAGTCTCCTTCTAACAGCAGAGGACAGATTAAAGCACAGTTTGGTTTCCTTCATTTTCTAATGAAAGTTTAGCACGTTCCACATTTAACATCCATCCTTTTCTAATAAATACGCTGGAGGGGTAAAATTCTCTAAATAAATGTCATGTTGGCACAATATAAGAGACAGAATAGCACAGGACAAATAGCCAGGTATACTGAAGCCAATATTGCCACTGAAGGAATACATGTGGAATCAGAAGCTGAAATCTGGAAACACAATTACTGGTAAAGATTAAATTCAAACCCAAGATATAACCAAGCACCTAAACCAGCAAGGAAAATTTCCATTTCCTTTATAGTTGAAATCTTGCAAGATAATATAATCAGTACGAAGCAGTAAATGAACACTGCCCATCAACTTTACTTTCTTAAAAATAACTGACTGCTCTATTTGTCATCTATTCTAAGTTAAGAAAAAAAAAAATACTGAGAATGACACTGCATCATTGACTCAGGAACCATCAGAACAGTTAAAGAAGCACATAGGGTGAAATCAAACACCATTTCATCTGAAGATCATTTTAGAAAAATATATTCAATTAAGTAAGTCAAAATAATACATATTCAAACAGCTCTAAATTAGAAAGCCTATATATAGTATAATCACTACTACATTTTAAAAGGTGCAGGAAAATTCTACAGAGAAATATCTACTGACAGACAACTAGGATTTTTCTCCAGTGTTACAATTTGATACTACTAAAAGACTTAACACAGAACAAACTTGTCCAGAAAATGAATTGGCTGTCCACAAGCACCCACGTATTTTCACAATGTTTCATTAAATCTTCAAACACTTTACTTGAAAAAACCCAAACAACAACAAAAATCCCACCCACAAGTACCACCAAAACATGCAACAAAAAAATCCAACAAAACCATCCCCAAAAACTTAGTGAAATAACTATAATATATATCAATTACTTTTTTCATATATTATGGTAGCCTGATAAAATATCAAGATGATCTTACAAACAGAAATAAAGAAACTCCTGACCTAAAACCGTTATGAATTAAGTTAACATTGCATAGAAAATTACTTTAACTCCTCTGAAAAATGTTCATTATAAACAGCTTTGAGATTTTAAGAAAAATAACAGATCCTTCTAAGCCCTGAAAGTGAAACTGTCCTCCAGAATTAAAAGATACAGCAAAAATATCTGAGTGTAAACTTTTAAAAATGCTTGCATCTTACTTCTTGTTTCCATTACAAGTAACAACTTATGTTCAACTCTGAATTGTGCAACAGATTGTCGCCCTCTTCTTTAAAATTATGGATTATGAACTTATGAACTTCATAAGTTCACATTTAAATACCGGGGGGAAATATGTGCAAAGATTCTAATCCATCACCTGATCTCCTTCAAAGATACCATGGTTAAGATCAGGTAAAAACTGTATACAAATATGTTTTTTTCCTCACTATTTTCTTTGTATCAATTCCGTTGTTACTAGAGGATCAGAGTTGATAATCTACACAACCTGGTAACTTCAGCATGTATTTACTTTTCAAGATATACTGAACACTCATGGAAGAGTGGTTGAGTACAACGTAAGATGTTATTTAGGAGGTCTATTTTCTGCTCTTCTAATTTGTGCCACTTTTTGCTTAACATGAAAAAAAATATTCTCACTTAGAAACATCATAGTGACTGAATTACAAGACAAAACACTACCCAAATCACACAGTAAAAACAAAAAAACAAAACGCTAATTCTAAACAGTACAGTCTGTTACTTTGAAAGGTTTAGTTCTTGTATTTATCTACCCCAGGCCACAGGTTTTTAATTGCATAATCAATATGTAGCAGACAAGATAAAATAAAATTTGCTTTTATTGAGTTAAAAAACTCAGCACTTGAATGTATCCCTAGAAAAGCAGAAAGCTCACAAATATACACAAAAAATTCTAGTAGCATGGAGATCTCATTCACAATTTGACTTCATAGAAACTTCTGACAATCAAAAGATCACAACAAATCCGATAAACTGAACAACGCACAAGGCATTGGTAAAAAGAAAAAATAAGAAAGATTAGAAACATAATTATCTCATAAAAGCACAGTTTAATACTTAATATTTCACTTCAGCTGTAAACATTTTACATTTGCACACCCTTTCTCTCCTAAGTCCATTAGGCAGGAGAACAAGGCTGTAGCTTTCCTCTTCTTCCAAAGTGATGATGGTCATTTGGACCAACTCAACTAATTCAACAGCAATGCCACAGGAAAGAGCATCATAACTTATAGCGAAGTGATCAGACTGCAGCATCACAAAGGTCTCCAAGAACCACGGTTTGACAAATAACTTATTCATTCATTCAAATGAACTTCCTTTTAAGATGCTGTGTTTGTGATTAACAGGGATTTACCTATTTACTTGGATTTAAGTTATACACAACATATGATGTCAGCATATATTCAACATGAATAAAAGCTATATCCAGCAACAATTTTTTTATTAAAAAATTCTACTGTATGTAAAGCAGCACTGAATCTGAAAAATAAGGACATTACTAAGCAAAAAAATCTAACTAGAATCTCATGACTGAAAGCCTGTTATGAGTAGATGAATGGAAGCTGGATAGTTCAAGCAGCATGCTCTTACAACACACAGAAAGGCATTTTAATAGTTTCTGTGAAGATGGTGGTATCTGCTCTTAATCATGTTAGCAATAAGCAAGAAATACTTGCGTCAAAAGATCAGTAGCCAAATAATTTTCATTTTTAAGATTTCTTACTGTAACTGAAATGGATACACACAAGTTCACAAACTTTTCCTGTTGAAAGCAGTTTTCACTATCAACAAAAACAAGTAATGTTCAAAATATGGTCTCTGATGAAATACCTGCCCTTGACACATTTCAGACTTTGTTCCATCCTACCTGCAATCCTACCCCAGTACAACTAATCCCAAGAGAACATTCACAACTTCTATCACAAGTCAAGAAACTTCTAATGACATGTTAGTAAGGAACCGAGGGTCACAAAGCCACTGGTGGATGAAGCTTATTTGGAAAGCTCTAGACATCCAAAAAAGTAACTGATCTACTGAGCACCATAGGAGTACTAAAATCCAAAGGAGCTTGTTACCACCCACATTAAGTTCTACAGGATAGAAACATCTGAGAAACAAGGTCTAGTCAATCAGCAATCTTCCTTTCTTACCACTGGAGTTCTAATGATTACACATTACAAAGCACCTTGGGAAGGAAACAGTGAGAGAAAACAAAAAGAATGCCAAGATCTCTATGCATGAAATAAATTAAGATAATGGGTTATCTCACAAAATAGGCCTTACCTAACACATTATGTCAAGGAATGACATAAGAATATACAGGTTTTATGTATGTTTACAGTTTTTACAATGAAACTATATTTGTCTGTGATGAGATAAAATCACAAGTTGCTGTAAAGGTCCAGGTACAGAAGACGGCTCTCATTTCAGTTCTCATTGAAAGCTTGTGTCCCTCTTCTACAAGCATGAACATAACAGCTCTTTTGAAGTAAAGCTGTTCAGAATACTCTGTTTCATTAGTGACATTCCATACACCATAACATAAGCAAAATAAAAATTATAACAACAGTAACTTCTTCACTTTTGTAAACTTACTGTGTCTGGAAAGTAACAAGTGAGGAAGTGGTGAGCATTAATAATATGCTACACTACTGTACGAGCAAACCAGTGCTAACTATGGCCAGAAGAAAATCCTTAAAAGGGGACCAATAGTATAAATGAGAGTACAGAAAAGAACTTAAATTATAACCTCAAAAGTGGTCTATAACTTGGTACTATCTGAAAAAAAAAGATACAGCAAAAATTGACTGCTCTATCATATAAAAGTAGGTTGGTTATATTTCTTTAAAGTAACAGAGTCTAAGTGAAAGAGTGGAAGAGTCTAAGTTCAAGAATATATTTCTTTAAGCAAATTCAATAATGTATTTCTTTATTTTGAAAATACTTCTTTTATTCACAGGAAGTTTGTTTTCAATTACTTTTCCAGTATTAAATAAACTAGCAACTCAAAATAGAAAAATACTTGAGATGGTAGTTACTAAACAGTATCAGGAAAAAAACTGGTACATTTTTCATTGAGGTTTTTTTAAAAAATGTAGTTTCAAAATTCAATTTCCTACTTCATTCATTTTAGACTCTGTTATTCCCATTTTCATATTAGTCTTTGTTATTCATTTAAACACTACCTCCTCCTAAAAAAAGTATCATAAGGTAACCAAGCCGTACAATGCTTTGCTGGCCTTCTCCTTTTAAGATAAAAAAAAACCACAAAAGAGTAGCCACTGGCAGAGTTCCATCCCCAAAAATCTATCACTCTTTCTGAAAAACTATAGTGTACTGCAGTAATTTTAATTTGGTACCTAAAAATATGAAAAATTCCACTAAAGTTTTCCCTACAGCTGGGTCAATGTAAAATCTATTCTCTGGACAAGACTGACTAATGTCCAGTAAAATTAGAAGCCATGCTACAGCCTTTCCCACAGTCATTGACTGAGAACTGGTACAGCTTGTCCAAAAAAGCTGTAGAAACACATCCTGGTAAATACTCAAAACCCAACCAGGAACAGTCCCGCGCAACAGGCTGAGGGGTCAAGATGGAACAGGGGGAACTTGGAGCAGGTAACCTCTAGTGGTCCCTTTCAGCCTCAATGGTTCTGTGCCATGAATGTCAGCACCAAGTGACAGGATTTATTTCTTTGAATGAGGGAGCTGTTACATCAGCTCCTCTGTCACGTGAGACTGCATTTAAAAATCCCCATGAGACGGTTACTCTGCATTTCTGTTACCCAGCTCATTAAGTAACACACTCTGCTTCTCAAGGCATCTATGTGATCCTCTTGGTCTTCCTGTCACAGTTTTACCAAAATGTTCTATTTAGATATACTAACATCAACTGATAAAAAATAAATGAAGTCAGACATTAGAGTCATTAGAACATCAGCAACATTGCCTTAGCATTTTTTCAAACCTACTTAATCCACACTTTATAATTAAACCCAAAAAAAGACCACTGTAACGCTTCTGACCCCATGAGTTATACAAGCTTCCCTTCAAGAAATACGAAAGTATGGTCCAGTGCTGCAGCTGATCTTGTTTTCAAGACACAGAGAGACAGAGAGTTCTCTACCAGATAGCACAACCTTTGCAACAGCTTTAAAAATACTTCACTCTATTGACTGTTGCACAAGATGAAGCAGGTAAAAGCAGTGAAAGTCACATCAGTGTCCTATTTAATAATTTTGAAAGGTCAAAAGTAGTCATTCTCCATGTTGAGAACCTACCACTAACCTGGTATCTGTGTATCTAACTATCTTAAAATTACAACTACTTCACAGGTCCTCCTGTACCTAAGCCCTCTGCAATTACTACTTCCACAAAGTACTTTGGGCAATTCCTAATAATATCACTGCCCCCATTTTCCTACCTCTTTGTTCAACTCACCTCAAAGAAGAGGCAGAACTTCTTATCGGATCCGTAAATTAATGACTGGTTAAGTGTGACACAATAGTATTTGGCTGGCAGAAATAATGCAGAACTAAATTGGAATTGGTGGCAATATTCCTTGGGGGTTTATCCTGGACTGTGGGGTCATCCCACTTTTCAGTATTAATCTTTCTCCTCTGCGCAACTCAACCTCTCTCATTTTCTTTGGATTTTTAGTACTTTTCTTCCTGATCTTCAATATTTTCCCTGTTAAGATCATTACTTTGCCCCTAAATATTTTGAGCTTTCTTTCACCTCCTCTCTCTCCTGCCCCATCCTCACTTTTCCTACTCTAATCTCTCCTAAATACTATTTGAGTCATTCACCAATGTAAAGAGGTATTTCATCTCAGTGATATGTTTGCTGATGAATGAGAATCCTACCAGAAAACATAACCAGAGAATAAAAGTGTGAACTGTATCATTCACCACAATGGGTATTGTGATTTCCACACTCAAGAATTCAAGAGCTTGTGGGCCTACACCACAGACCAAGTATGGTAGTTCTTGGTACTGCAAATAACTGGTTCAGATTTAAATCTTTTTCTCTTCAGCCTCTGCTATGTCACCACAGATTAAGACATTCACCTTCTTATTACAATTTTTTCCCTATATTCAAATTACTGAGTGTGGGAACAGCCAAATGTCTTCTCAAAGAAAATCTTGTATTAGTTCCAGAAGTGTACAATCTTTTCTTTTTTTTTACTTCAGATCCACCTCTTTCCTTCTCAAGGCCAATAGTTTTGCAGAGTTCTGGTCAATGTTTTTTTCAAAATCCATGCATGGAAATAGTTTTAGTAGCAAAGAGCTTCATGATACCTCAGCTGTAACATTGACTGTACCTCTGAGAAACAAGTCGGGAAAAGTGAGAATGATTTCTGCATTGCTTTAATACCCAACCACCTCTGCCCTGTATTAGCACATCCTAAAACAGACAGTGAGCAATTAATGACAGAGACAAATACTTGTATCTTAAGAACTCTGTTCAAACAAACCCACATTCATGTTAGACCTACTTGAGTTCTGTCTGGGCATAATAAATGTCAAGCACTTGGCACTGTAGAGTTTTGAACAATCATGTTTTAAGTAATAAGCAAATGCCAACCTGAACTCTACATGAACTACTGTCCCTCTGAACGTTGCTTTGCTTATTGTCCTCATGCATTGCGTTTAAAAATGTTTGCATGAGCACATGAAGGTACACAGACTTCACTCAGATTGCTCTGGAATGAGGAAAGTTGTTAGAGAGCCCAGGGAACAAAGGGAAATTACCTGTTGCAGTTACTGTAAAACAAACAAATCTGTTATAAATATCCCACAGTAGTTCCTCCTCTGAAAGGAACTGTAATATTGTGGAGGAATTATATTATTAAGAATGGCTCCTTTAGAAGTTATTCTACAATAACTATTCAGTCAACTTCCCTGTATAGGAACACCAACTTTCTCTCAAAGCAAAATTGAGCCCTAAACTTAATAATCACCGCCCTCTTAAGCCCTGTTCACTAAGACAATATACCCAGTCCCCAGAATCCTCCTGCTTACGGTCTTTCCTAAAGAACAGAGATGCAGAGAAGACAAATTGCTTATGAGGAAACACAAAACTATTTCTGGATGCCACCTCTTCCAACAGTTTGCAAACCTTTGACATAACTTAGCTGTCATGCATCTGGTCATATGGCAGAGGCGATGTAAAAATCCAGAGAAAAGACAGGCCAAGCATAGCCTTCATTGATGTTTCTGACAGTGTTGTGCCTGCCCCGTCTATACTCCTCCCTACGTAAGCTACAGCAGGAGATGGACTTTGGACAGGACTTGTATGCACACACTTTATCGCTTCTGTGCAGCAAGTTCTGCACTCAGAATTCCCTCTACTAGTTCTCTCTACTGAGAAAATACAATGGCTAGAAACTGTGATGGAGAAACTGTGGTATGTATGTCTTCCAAACTACTTCAAGAATCTGGTACCAGAAAGGACTAAATGCTCCATACAATCCTCTCACAACAAGAAAGGGACGTTTTTAAAACTTTCAAGCAACTTATGATTTAATCCACTGGCAACACTATATAAATCTGTATTTTATTAACATATAAATACTACTTTGAGTACAGTGTGGGGAATCTTAAAACTAAGAAAATGCTGTGAAAGTGAGACCACTTTTTTTGGAAATAAAGCCAAGGATTGCCAAACTTCTCAGCTAAAATCCACAGAAAACACAAGTACTCAACTTCCTAAGTAAAAATTTTAAGTTGTATGAGAATTTTGCTTTCAAATTTCTATTCTTGAGAAGCAGGCAGCCTAAGAGCACATCTGAGAAAAATCTACAACTCCAGAAGTAAACAGTAAGAACTGAACCTACAGACAGGCCCTCACATAGACCAGAAGCCTCCACTTAGGTATACACTGGACTGAAAGAACATTAAAACAGAAGAGTACCTTGCACAGAAGTTCAGAGACACCAGAATACTACCATAGTTTCAATTTACTGTCTCTATGTAAATAAGTTATGATACTATTTAGTTACATGAATACCCATTTTATTTTAAGAGACAGAATGGAAGTAGTGCTCACTGAATAGGTTGCCATACAATAGAACTTCTCATTTTCATTGTATTTAACATAATATTCCTTGACACTCCTTCAACTGTGCTCCAAATGAAATCTTCACTGTCTGCATATATAGTCTATAGGGTAGTCATTGTTCTTGTGCCCATTTAATTCAAAAGCAATAATTTCCTTCCACAATATTCTTACAAGACTGGGTTTTATCCCATTTAAAAAGGGAGACACAGGTCAAACAAAAGGATTTTTAATTTCTAACTTTGTATACATAGGGATTTGGAACACTTTACAAAAACAAGGAACACTTACTAGTAGGTAAATCCCTGCTTTACAAAGCTCTACAGAGGAAGCTTTTCAGATTAGGTTTCAAGAATTTGGGAAAAGCAAACCAAATGAGAGGTCTGTAATGGATGTTCATTTCTGCTTGCAAAATAAAAAGGAAAAACAAACAAGAGGTTCATGTTGGACTAGACTGAAAAGTAACATAGTCTTTTCAAGCAATGGGGCACTAAACAGGAATTACTCATGAAATCAAAGATCCAATCAAATCAGTGTCCTGTCTCTGAATGTGACCAACAACAGTTATCTAAGAAGAGAACAGGGCAAGCAAAAAGCAATAGGTGCCTGGAATATTCATCTAGTCACCAATTCAGTAATTACATGAAGTACAGACTATCTGATTAACACGTGTGTTTATATATATATATATGTTAATGTTATTAACATGTGCAAATACGTGTATATATCATGTATCCTATTCTTCCATGAACTTTATGAACTGGTTTTTGTCCTTCAGCTTTTAGCATCCTGAAGATTGCGTAGCAAAAGCCTCCAAAGTTTACTCACAAACAGCATTAAGCACCACCTCCTTCTTTTTGTTGTGAACTTGCCCTTTTTATCTCATGGTATTTGCTGAACAGTAACAAAAATTAAGGCTGCCCTCCTGCAAAGAGGGAATGATACTGACATAAAGAAATGAATGAGAAGTTTCACATCAGCAGTTTTTTCTGTTTTACTGTTGGGTCACTGGTTTGCTGTTTTGGGTTTTTTTAAAGATCTCTTTTGACACATTTCTTCATATGATCTTCCAAGACAGGATATCCCAGTATTTAGAGAAGAAACATTCTCAACTGTGCAACTGTATACAACCCTATATAATCATTACTGAAGGTTTGATCTTTCTCTAATAAACATTCAGTGTACTTCAGCAAATTTCCTGCCACATAGAAACTATGTTCAATTCTTCATTATAAACCTGTTGCTTGAGAAACACCATTCAAGTGAAAATTCAGTTCAACACGGTATTGATATTATGCCAAATGGACAAGTGAGACCAAACAGCTCTGCAATCCACACTTAATTAATGAATATTTCATAAGCCTTATTTAAAGAGGGGGACTTTTTCCTACAAAAACTGGGGAAAATTATTAAAATATTCAAAAGAATAAACTACTACTTTTACAGAGGACATCAGCACTGGTGAAAAAGTATCATAGGTAGGGTTCTGATACTTTTTTTTCTTCTCTCCCCACAAATCTATGTTTATTTAAGAATTTTATGCAATTATTTTAAGGTTATGCAGTTCATACATTTTCTAATTCAACTAAGAGTCTGCTATTTAAAAAGAGGGAACAGAAAGACAAGAGAAAACGGAGTTACACTTTTTTGTGATCACAGGGATATTTCATAATGGATATGAAAATAGAAACAAAAAGTTGAGCAGGAACTTGATTTCAAATTGTGGTTTGAAAACACTATCTAATTCAAACTATGCAAGCACATTTAATCAAGGGGAAAGGCCCACACCTGTCCTTAGGTTCTCAGTGAGACCTGTGACAAATACAAAACACTATTTATAATGATTTTTTGGTCAAATATAGTAAGTAAAAAAAAAAGTGTACAGGAGAAAAATATGTGTTATGGCAATCTCATAAGACAGACAACAGAAATTTAGTGACATTAAGTTTAAACTGAAACAATTTTATTAAATTGTCCCATTAAATATGCTATAGAAGAACTCTAAGCTTACATCTCAAAAGGTTTCAAGAAAACTCCATTTTAAGTACAAATAAGACTTCAGTTTAAGCTTTTAACTTTTAAAATGCAGTTCCCTTTTAAAAGCAAACATTTGCCTTATTCAAGAGCATTGAGATTTACCTTTGCTGCTGCCAGTCTTCTGAAAGATTTACAAAAAAAGTAATATTCAAGGTCATAGGCCACTAACAGTAAGCTTTGGTCTTTGTCACATGCACACCTTATAAATGGCTGCACAATATAATTGTATGTGAACTAATGTGCTCCAATGTGCACTTTGAAAAACAAAACTTGTTTAGCCCTAAGCATAAGCATTTAATCATGAAAATGTTGTTCTCTTAGCATCAATCTAAATTTGTAAAAATTTTAAATATCTCTTATACAGAGATTTTTTTTAAATTTCCCAGAAAACAGCTGTCAAATGAAAGCAATGAAAACAAATGAAATTTCCAAATTAACTCAAAGAAATAATAATCTGCTGACACTAAGGTTATACCTTGTCAAAAATATACAACTGAAAATATTTTCTACTGCTTCTAGTAAATGCTGGGTTGTATCAAACCTCAGACATACATACATTGATACTTATGCTAAAGGAAAGGAAGAGGGGTTGGTAAAGAATGAAGACCTATGTAGATGGATTCACTCAGTTAAATAATTCATTAACCTTACAGTCAGTTTCACTGAGTTGGACAGAAAGAATGTAACTAGTTATGCAAAGAAAGCCCACCCTTTTGGTGTCTAAAGGAGGTACTGAAGAAGAGGATTGAAGCAGATAAACTGATCCATGATTGAACAGGAAAAAAAGCAGGTTTGGAAAGCAGTGAAAAAAGAAACAGATGTAGATTTAAGCAACACAAATAATTTAAGATCAGATTTCCCAGTATTATTAGGCAGGAATGATATCTAGGACAGAAAAAAACTCATGCTCAACTGCTACAGCTGAGGTGGGGTCTGGGCTTTGGTGGTGGTTTGGTTTTTGGGGAGGGCTTCTTTTTCCTTTTTGGAGGGGGAGACACACAAATGCACCATTTTTAAAAGGCAAGTGTGTGTTCTAGAAATAGATTACTCTATATTCACACCAGCTCCACATACTTATCTCAGGGAGGTTATTGCATTTAAGGGGGCACTGATATTAAAGCCGACTTTATTAACGTTCCATAGCCATGCTTTCTGCATAAATCTTGTTACTTCTGTAAGAGGCACTTTTAATTAAAAAATAAAAAATGAAATAGAAAAAAAAAATAAGCGGGGATAGAGCAAGAACAGTCCACTTCCATCCAGGCAGCAGTCTTCCCTCGATTCAAGCCACTTCAGCAAAGATATACAGATTTTTAATTTTTTTTTTGTAATTAATGTGGAGTATGCATACACCCGGGTTTTTTTTAATGTGCACATTTATTCGCGGAGGCGATACGGCGAGCGGGGTGAGATTGAAGAGCAATTAAAGCGTCCCTTTGCTGACTGCTCTCAAGCCTGCGCCCGCCCGCTCGCCCGCCCGGCCGCAGTAGGCGGGCGCTGCTGCAGCTCATTAACTGCTCATTTATCAGCGCCGCTCACCAGGCAACACAATGCAGCAGCACGGCGCGCGGAAACCACCCCGCACCCCAGCAACAGCGGGTAATTAGCATAGCCTACCACCGAAACCCCGCCGCCCCATTGGCTCGCTCCGGCGGGCGGGCGGCCAATCGGAGGGGGCGATGCAAATAGCGGCCCTCAGTTGCCAGGGCAGAGCCGCTGCCTATTGTCCAATGGGCAGACGAGCCATAAACAAGAAATGCAATTGAGCTTTGTCACATTTTCAAGTTGCTGTTAACACTTTCAAGTTTAGAGCAAAATTAGCTCCATCCGCCGAGGATTAGACTCATGTTCTACATTTCGCCCCCACGGCAAGGGCAGGGCGGCGCAGGCATGATACAGGGGGATTAGGGCCCTAGGATTTGAACTGGCTGTTCCCTGCACCGCCGGCCCCGGGGACAACGCGGACCCGCGCCGCGTCCTGCTCAAACCCGTTCTTCCGAGGGGTTATTACGTGACAGTTAAAGAGCAGGAAAAGTTCCCTTGGTTAGATCTCCTTATAAAACGCCATGGGCAGTGATACCGTACGTGCTACTTACAATCCATAATCCCCTCTTTCACTGGCACTAAAATTTCAGTTGGTTTGCTCCTAAGGAAGAGTAAAGAAAGAATCCCCTTCGCTTTTTACCCTAATGACAGATCGGAAGTAAATTAGTTTCAGCTTATTTGACCATACCATACCCAATCACCAATATGGAACAAACGCAAGAAACTGAAGAAATAAGAAATAAGCAGTTTTGTCCCCACTTATTTTAAAAAATGAAGCTTATCTGAAAGACTATTTGCCATGTAGTGTCTGTGCACCCGCCAGTGTGCATACAGGGCAGCTCCTGACCATCACCCCGCTCCCGGCTCTCCTCAGGAGTTCCCCTTCCCGCTCACGCACACCCCGATGTGCATTTTGAGACCCGGCACCGCTCGGCCCCCTGCAAAGCAAGCCTGGAAACGCAAAGGCTGACATGACAGACTTACTCTGGAAGCAAAAACCGCCTCTCTCCCTTTTTCAAAGGCGGAACGCAGCTGCAGGGCTTCCCTCTCCGCGGCGGCGGAGGCAAGGCATAATCCTGAGAATGTTTTTACTTCACTTTCCACAGCCCGACAGCGCTGTGGAAGTGCTTCAGCCACTCACTCACCTGGGAGACGCGCGTCTGAATGTTTCTCCTTCCCCAGCGCTCAGGGAAGGTGCCTGACACGGGCAACTGACACCTCCTGTCCAGGTACACACCAGGTACAGGATCTAAAGCAACGACCGTGCCTCAGTCTCTCAGAAGGATGGTGACACTATTCTGACCAACAATGGGCGCAAGGAGGGCCGTGACTTTCTGTCAGCCACTAACCTGGGTCATTGATCAAGAGGAGAGAGGCTTTGCATTTCATTCATCATCCCTGTGACGCCCAGAACTTTTCAGATTTGAATCACGGAATCTGTTTTTGCAAAATGCCCAAAATACCACTTCCATCTAACACTAACAGAAATTAAAGTCATCCTGGCTCCCTCATGTTGAAAACTTACTTCATTTTGGAAATCTTATCAATAGCAAAACTACTTACATATTTCCCTGTATGTCCTAAAATGCATGCCACCATCTTAGCATGTGAACCAAGCCCTCCAACACAGAGAAAAATCAATTCCATCTCTTTTTCACCTCATGTTAGCTTTTTAAACTAAATTGCTGCTTTTTGATTTATGGGCACCCAGCAAACTCCATAATAGCACAGCAGCAGCAGAGTGTTATCTGACCATAGGCTTACAAGATTTTCCAGCCTGGGCCAGTACTTTGCAGCACTAATCCTTCTCCTAGTCTGCTGAACTGTCCTCTCACAGTAATACTTTTATCAGCAGTTCAACAAGGGTTTCTTGCGTTGGTGCGGTGCCTTCTCTTTTCCCCACCTCCAAAGTGAACATAAATAAGAGTACTTAATTTTCAGTTTAAAGTGCAAAACTGATTAAGGACTGGACACAAATTACCCACTACATCGCAACACATCAAACCATACAATCCATACATGAGATGAAAAATACCCAGTATTTTATCCCTAATTAGGCAAACAGCTAGCCTAACATCTAAACTTCACTTTTCAGATTCCACATGCATTTTCAGCTGAACTTAATAAAAGGTTAGCATAAATACCTGAACCATTTTTAAAGCTCTCCTTTAATCTATTGTACAAATACTTATATATTTTTTAAAAGCAATCTTTTCCTATGCATAAAACTATTAGGGGAAATAAGGGAATTCAAGTCATTTCCCATTTGTAGTTACTGAGACACAAGATATATTTAAACAGTTGGTACAGAAAAAATGGAAAGCATCTACCATATCAATGTACAGCTAGCATGCCAAACCATTAATGTAAGAGCTAAACAAGGGATGAATACATCATGTGCAATAGTCTCACATGATATAAATTATTCAATACCTGACCAAAGAAAACAGCTTTCAGGAGAGAGGGGGAGGATCTCAAAATACTTTTGCAGTTTGAATACAGTATTATGAATTGATGCAAAAATCCTTCTGACCACAGTTAAATATTCACATGTATTTTCAAATTATTTCACTACATCTCATCAATTCAACTTGCGCAGTGTTATGTTCACTACAAAGGCAAATTTCATTTGGTGCAGCACTGAAAACTGTAAAAATGAAATTACTTGCTTCGCAGGCAAGCCTGCATCTTCACAATTTAAGCATTTACAGTGAGAAACAGAACAACAATAACAAAATATCTACCATTATAAATTGCGCTTTAATTATGGGAAATCTGCTGATGTAATTATTCCAAGGAATGCCTTCAATTGCTGATTTCATATTTAATCCCAAAATAGTTTATTTCGCTCAAACAGAAGCTTACAGTTCATACTTAGTTTTGACAACTGAGAGAACAGTTACATCGCATTTGGGGACAGTGTACTGGTTTTGTACTCTGAATTAATAACAGAAATTCTGATATAGTTTCTAAAAATCAAAATACTTAAGAAACTCCTAGGCACACTGTCCTTATTAATCCATATTATAGTTCATAAAAATAACAACCTACAGAAAGTTTGCTTCCTTTCTCCAAACTAGAATGGAAGCAACAGAACTATTTTTTTCTATAAAGTATCACAAGTTGTTAATTTTCTCTGCTGTGTTCTCAGTGATTTGGTAACTGCTTTTTTGACACCAGCATTTTACAATAGACATCTAAGCCACTCCTTACCTGCTGGCATTTAAATTTCTGATGTCATTGAACAGCAAATCATTTCCCAGTAAAAAGTTGTAACATTTCCATATCTAGCTACTGTTTATCACAGAGAACTCCCACTAAAATCAGAAATAAAACCATGTTTTCACAAGGATAGTGAAACCTCACAATTCTATAGCACTTGTCTGAAAGACCAACTTCCTGCCTCAGCAAGAATCTCTGTATTTAGTTTACAGACTTAAAAGTATTTATTTCTTTTGATTTGGTTAATTTTGAAGTACTTGCTTTCAATGAGGAAAAACTTAAGTATTGTTGAATATGTATATATAACTAGCAAACTCCAAAAGACAGTGAGGCCAAGTTTCATTGCTTCTAACAATATGACTCCAATGAGGAGCTCACTATAAATTGCATTAAATTGTCTCATGAAGCACAAAATCTTAAAAAGAAAAATTTTTTAAACTAAACAAGCAAACAAAAAAACCTTCAAAAAACAAAACAAGGAAAAAAATCCACCCACAAATCAAAGCAAAAAACCTGCATCGCTATGTGTACAAATTAGTGTTAATGATTAAATAAAAAATTTTAAGAGTAATTTATATATTCCCTTCAAAGGTTGTGCTGTCTCTAGTGTCAACTAAAAAGTATTGTAAAATTTACAGTTGACTATTAAAACTGGGGCATTTTCACACCAATAAGACTGCTGAAAGCAACAACATTCAAGTACCAGAGTTGTACAAATTTAAAACCTTTAAATTTTGTCTACATCTTCAGCTACATGCATCAATGCATCTTATTCCCAGGTTACCAAAACTCTGCAAGCAGAGGCTGGAGTTGACATTTGACTTGACTGGGCTCCTCCTTTCTAAAAAATGCCACCTCTCTCCTCTAGGGGCATTATGGAAGATAGAAAAATCAAAGACAGCATATTCCAACTGCCATGATTAACTTGTAATATTGATGCCTCTCTCTCCATCACTCTCCAGTTTTACATGCAAATTCTCAGTGCAAGCTACTGAGAGCTGCTGGTCACATGCATCTGCAGCATCACTACACCAAGAGATAGCAAAGTACCAGAAAAGCCAGGTTACTTCAAAAGGGATGCAGAAATGTGGTAGGGAGGGAATAATGCATTCCACCATTCCCTGAAGGATATATAAATTATGCCAAAGAAGTCTGACCAGATGGTTAGACATAGATTTGGCTTAGTTTTGGGTTTTCTTGCCTCTACAGAGGTGCAGAGGGAGAGTGTTCCACTTAGGAAAGAAACCCGAATGTTTCTGAGGAAAAGGCAATCATGTAAAAATATTAATGAGATACAAACACTAAACAGACAAGGTTTGGCTAATGACTGTGTTATGAAGAGATCATCACAAGTTCCATTCATAGCATAAATACTAACAAAGTTCTAACTAAACAAGCTTTTAATTCATACAATGTTTCAAACACAACTGCGCCAGTGGTCTGCTCAGAGCATGCTTCCAGTTCATGAGCACGTAGTGAACATACATTCATAGGCACCACACACAAGTGTACTGTAATGTAAAAGAACCACAGTTTCCTAACAAGTCATGTTGCTGAGGGTCTAGGCACTGAAAGTCATGAGACATAAAACTATTAACATAATCTATTTATCTTAAAAGGTTAGGTATGAATGCATTTTGAAGCTTCAGCATTATGGTAAATTTGAAAAATGCAGTCTCAGTGAAGGAAGATAATTTTGCCTGTTTTACGAACAACAAGCCTCTTGAGTTTTTAATTTTATTTTTTTAATAGGAAAAATAAAAAGAACAGGAAACTTTCTAATCCAAGCAATATCGTAGTAAGGTACATTACCTCTTCAGCTCTATGGAATGAATATATAGTCAACCCTTACAAAACACCCTGCTTCGTGGATGGTAGGCAGCTACCACAGTGAGTGAGGACTCCAGCAAACATACACTTGAAGATGAGCATTTTAACAGTGTGACTCTTCTCTAGCAAGTGGGAGGGAAGAACTGGCCCCCTCCCATCCCTATGGTGGAGAAAAGCAGACAGACTGACTGGGAGTATCTTAAGCTACTGCAAGAAAAGATGCTTGGTAAGGGATACAAAAATGATGTTACTAACAGCCGGACATATGCTAGAGTGGTTATAAAACTATCTCCACAGTAACAGGACTGTCTCTTACTGTCTCTTAATTTGGGGGCAGGAAGTATAAAGCAAGGATCATGGCATTCACCATAGAATCGTAGAATAGTTCGGGTTGGAAGGGACCTTAACGATCATCAAGTTCCAACTCCCCTGCCATAGGCAGGGACACCTCCCACTAGATCAGGCTGCTCAGTGCCTTGTCCAACCTGGTCTTGAACACCTCCAGAGAGGGGGCATCCACAACCTCTCTGGGCAACCTGTTCCAGTGTTTCACCACCCTCACTGTAAAGAATTTCTTTCTTAATTCAAGCCTGTATCTATCCCCTACCAATTTACATCCATTATTTCTGGTCCTCCCATCAGATATCTTATTAAAAATTCCTTTCCTTGCCTCTCTGTAGGACCCCCTCAGGTATTGATAAGTTACTATAAGGTCCCCCCCGAGCCTTCTCTTCTCCAGGCTGAACAACCCCAACTCCTTCTGCCTGTCTTCATAGGGCAGTTGCTCCAGCCCTTTGACCATCTTTGTGAGAGCTGGGTAACTTAGTACCCTCCTCCAGTTGGCTGCCTTTAAGACCAACTTCTTCCTAAGAAGATCTAAGAGTTTAAAATCCTTACCAGAAAAGAAGAACAAACCTGTTCATCAAGGCCCAAAGCCACTGCAAAAAAATAGGGCCTTGGTGCAGAATGAGCAGAAAAAAAATCAAACCACCTGCTACTGCTTTGTAGCATCAGTCATTATGCCAAGCAGTGGCAACACATGAGGCTACTAGTTGCCAAAGCATCTGGCTTGAAAGCAGTATGGTGTTGTTCACTGCCATTGCTCTACAAGCGAGCACAAAACTGTTTCAAAATGTCAATCTCAGACAGAATATTCAAGACTTCTTTAGGAATTTTCAGAAATGCTACAATTCTTAGCTACTTCAGAGAGCCCCAACGTGTACAAACAGAACATGACATAGAAAATTTCCCCTCTTTTCCTCTGATCCACAAAAAGGTAAGGCAAGTCTTCCTATTCTTAACTTCTCTAGAAATTAAAGAGAGAGAAATGGCAAAAAACTATCAATAGTCAATTCCAAAAGTAGGGAAAGACAAATGCACGCTTTCTCTCATTTTATATGTTAGCTTGAGTTTCTCTAGGAAGATTTATCTATTTTCCAACAACTCTGATAAAAGAAACCAGTATTTCTTAATGGTGCTGTTTCACACTCCATTCTATTGTACTCTCTTCAAACAAATAAACTTTAGGATGAACACTGGACTTTCCGTCCTTCTTTAGTATATGTCTATCCAAAATGGTGGACTCTGAGTTCAGTTCATCCAGTAGAAACAATTCATCCAAACTGTCTTCTCTATATTCATCAGCAGAAGGGGTAATATGCCTAGAAGAAATGGATATGTGTGCGTGCACCTGTGTGTGTGTACCTATTACTTTAATTTTGTACTCTGAAAGAATGATCTCAAAGAATAAGGTAGAGAATCAAGGACTGCAACTTGAAAGATCAATAGTTAGTAGACCCATACATACAGCCCCCTTCTGTAATCAGATTAGACAGTCATTCTGTCTACTCATATGAGGAACTAGACAGACGGGATTCAATTACTGAGGGCCAGAAGCATGTTAGGCATACAAATATCATACTCGGAAGTTAATGTGCTTGTCCCATCCCCTCTAACAGTACCAAGGATCCCAGAAGAAGCTGAAGAGACTGCCCGACTTCAAAAATTAGCTGCTCTATGGAGCATCTTATACACACTTCTAATAATTTTGTAAAACATTTCGTATTTTCAAAAAACAATCAACTCTTACAAATAGTTCTTATCTTTGAAGAGACTTTGATAAGGAAAGACAGGAAGGAAAGACATTAAACAATCTTAGGTCCCATTAATCCAAAAGGTGCAATACATGCCTAATTACCTGGTCTTTGATGAAATTTAGCTGATTCATTAGATAAAGAACCATGAGGCTAATCTTGAAAGGAGACCAAATCATTTAAGTAGCCTGCTACATAGACTTGCTCATAAGGCAGCAATTCACTTTTCTCTACATTGATCAAAAGGCTTAGATAAGAGGGAGATTAACCATCTTTCTAATGGTTTACTGCAGCTTCTTGGAGTGACGAAGCTACTGCTAATCTGTTATTGAGGATAATGTGGATTTTTGAAGCCAAAAAGATACTGCTAATAAACTCAGATTCTTGGAAAAAAAGATGTGATACAAAGTAAAAAACAAAAACACTTTTAAACTACTTCAACTAAACAGAGCTGTAAACCATGTGCAAGTGCCTCTGTGTAATGCAAGAATTCCATTCTCTACCAACCTTTTCCTCTCCTTCCCTGAGAAAATGGTGAAGTAGATTTTTCATTCATATTATGTTGGCTATGGACCACAGAGTTCTAAGACACAAACTATTCCTGATCAGTCTTAATATATACTGAGTGTTTACATGCATCCAAATGGAATACCTGTAGCCAGAGCAAAAGACTTCAAGTAAGAAGACATCATTATAGATCTGGCAGTGCTTTTAACCCAAATCATTGCTCTAGATGAAGTTAGCTCCTAAATTCTATTTAAGGAAACTGTCTTCTATTGTGAAAGTAGAGTATTCAGCTAGCTACGTTTTGGTGGCAAATTTTCTGCACAGAGCATGTCAGAATTTTTGTGTTTGGATGGTAGCCTATAGAGTTTGGATTTCTTCCTCTGGAGCTCCACATGCTTCCAGGCAATGAAGAAAACTCCAAACAAACAAAAAACACAACTAATTTTTGCCTTTCTCAAGATTCAAACAGTCATTGCCTGAGGCCTTTTGCTACCAGTATCTTTGAGGGAATACAAAGCTAAAGGTAGCATTCCAAAATGAAGTTGCAGAATACTCACTTAAAATTTGACCAATTGATTTGAGTGTGAAACAGCCTCTTTTTCAGAGGAAAATCTTTCTTCTTCTCAAGAGAAGTCGTGAAGACCCATAAAGTCTGTAAACTTAGCCTAAGCCAGAGGACAAGAACAGTATTATAGATAGTTTGTCAGAAGATGGAAGAAAAGAGAACTAGGAAAGAGATCCTACAGGAAAGCAACAAAAAATTCTCTTGGGCTTTATAAGTGAGAAGGAAGCAAAGAATAGCCCTACAGCTCCGTATCAGGAAAAGAGACCTTACATATACACACACACACACGCATACATATGTCATGTATATACAATAAAAGGTAAAATAAACAGTAGTAGGAAGAAGAAAATAAATAATAACCTAGTCTTCTGTGACTTAAAACATAGAAAGGAAAAAAGATTCTACCAATCCTCCTTCAAGGTGCACTAGGCAACAGGGAACTTCATAGTTCAGTAAATGTGGAAGTAGAAGCGAGTACATCTATGCTAACACATTCATCTGGGCTAAGGAAGGTTCCCAAACACAGGACTACGATCCACTGTGTTAGTAAAACGTTGGAGCATTCATAGCTTCCAATCCAACTAGCACTCTTCCGCAGTAACTCCTGGGAATGTGTGGCAGTCAGCATGTTCCAGGAATCCTTCCCAATAGGCAGCTTTCAGGCAGCCACCCAGTTTTACAGGCTAGGACAGTTAACTAGCACAGATGTGTGCTGTTCCATGTGATCAGCTTCAGTGGCTTTGAACATTCAATTTACTAACACTGAAGTGGACCTTTTTGTCTGAGAAATTTTATTCTTAAATCAGTTCTGATTACACCTACTCTCTTTCAGCATACTTTACAAATAGTGTCTTCTACCTGCCTTCAGAAAATCCCCATCCACAAGTGAAAATGGCAAAACAAAGCAAAATAGTTCAACTGTAAATTTTTTTTCATAAAGTATGTCAGTGCAAATAAAGAAGGAAGACGTGTTAAAAGCTGCTGTCTAAAAACTGCACAGCTTCCTTGAAAGTTCTGGCCTGGTGAATCTTCTTTTACAAGGTGCACAGTTTAAAAGAAGCTAGTGCTGTCATCAGACAACTGCCCACCAATGTCAAAGGACATGAACAGCTAGTTGATACTGCAGATCACGAAGTATAAAACTCATACATGCCAAGGTCTTCACAAACCAATCTAAACGAAAGTACACATGACTACCTTATATCATTTTCAGTTACTTACAAGAATCATCTTAATCAAAATTGTCCTTCAACATCCCAATATGCCAATTTTCAAAAACTGCATTTTGGAGAACACTGCAGAGATGTGAACATTTAACTTAAAAGAAACACTAGCTTTTGTACATCACTTTCTAAGACTAGAAATACATTTCAACTATATGCTATGAATATATCCTTTTACTCAGGTAAGTCTCCAAGATAACTTTACAGCAGAAAGTTTTAAAAAGGTATAACTTAATAAGAAGAAATGGGAGTAAATAAATTAATAATTACTGCCTCTTTTTTTTTTTAAACAATCTTTAAGGTGTCAAAACATAGTCTACTTAAAGAATCACCTTAATATAAAAATATGAACATTACCTAAAACAAAGTTGTAAATGTAAGTACAATGGATATCTGTTGCTTTTCACAGATATTTTGATAAACTTAAGTGAAATGTTTCAAAGGGCAAACTAACCCTTTCATTCCACATCATCACTTGTGTAAACATGATGCTTCTACTTCATTTCCTGGCACAGCACATCTATCGATCCTTCTACATGACATTTCAGATGTAACAATGCTCTGGTTTGAGGCAAGTTCACTCCAAAATAATGACCTCAAGTAGTCATGATGCACAAATAGTAGAAGTTTCTGTGATGTTTGTAAACACACTGTGAGACAGAATATCATTGTTGAACGAAGTGCCCGACTTCAGGTTGGATTCTCTGCTCATGTGTAAAGTGGATTCAGGAAGACAATGAAATTGAAGTAAGGAGTAACAAAAAAAAGGAAAACCATTAGAATAAACAGAACTAACCAACACAAGGAAAACTTAATAGTATGCTTGTATCTGCAGTCTGCTATCCTTAGTACAATAGACTCTTAATAAACAATTTGTTAGGAAAACAATGGCAGCAACAGATTTCCATGGGGGAGGAGGAAATCAGGAACAAGTTTCTCATCTACATTTAAAACAATACTGCTGTCACCTGTTCCACCTTTACAGCAAATACGTTCAACAGCTATCCCCAAGAGCAATACACTAAAATCAAGATCTTCAAAGATATTTAGGTACTTAACTCAGCAGAATGTCACCTGGAGCTAGACATAAGTATCAATGGAGTGATGGGCCTTCAAAACAAAGTTTTGGAATATCACTTTAGATGATCAATTTGTGTTGTGACACATATTACCCATTAACTCTGTTGCCAGGATAACTGAAAGGTCAAAACAGTAAATTTGACATCTCACCACCACTTATAAAAACAAATGATTGTTTCTTGCTCTTTAATCTAATCACTGTCCATAACATTGTATCAACAAATACATAATTTTTAAGAATAGTGTCAAGATGAAAATCTAAGAACTACAACAGTCTCAGTTTTACAGTATTTTCCAAGCTTCAGTATGTTACCTAGTACAGAATATTTTTTCTAGATCCACTTAGATTGTGTCTGAACTGCATCTAGTGACAAAAAAAACCAGCTGACAAGCATGTCACTAAGTTGTCTTATAGTTTGGAAATATCCAAGCTACTAAGTATGGACAGTTGATTGTGTATTAAGACATGTAATCTACCCTCTGTTGAGAACACTTTCTCCACTGCATATGACTAGGCAAAAATTTGTGTCATTAAGTTTTAGTGTATCCTCTATTGCTGTGATAAGCTGGTGATAGTTGGCACAACAGACATCGAACTAACAGAACATGTGGACACCACTGCCTGGAATAGCTTTTAATAGAAACATACTAAAACCCATGTATCAAGGGATGAGTGTAATCAAATGGGAAACAGCAAGCTGAATAGAAACAGACAAATGACAGTCTTTAAGGAGTCACAATGTCCAATTTCAGCAAGATTTATGAACAATATTTGCACAGTTCTTGCATCCAACTTATGTAATAAAGCATTATCAATAGAATTCCTACCAAGGACCATCAGGTCCTGGCCACTACAAGAACCATCCTACAGCCTCTCTCTCTGTATGTTAAAACCCAGCTGCAACAGAATCTAACTGCTCAGGGATGGAGAAAGATGTCATTTATATCTGACTGCATGACTATTAAAATAGGATGCCTCCTATAAATACTTACTCCCCTGCTTTTGGAGTCTACACAGAATAGAAGTTAGCATCTTTAAGGTAAGCCACTGTTTAGCTGGTTTAATGATAGGGCTGATCAGACATGATGAATTTCAGGTATTACTGACAGTAAACTCAAATGGCAGATGTACTCTAGGTTGTTTAAGAACGCAACAATTCAGGAGTGATTCTTAGAAAGCTGCGAAGTCCAGGTTTTGTCCACTGTTGAGATCAAGAGAAGGAGCTTGTTCCAGGGAAAAAGCTGATGGCCTTTCCCTAAGAAGCACAGGGCTAAGATTCATTTCAACACTGATCCCCATTCATAGCTTCACTCAGCTTCTCAACCCAGGCAAACAGTATCTCTCTGTGAATCCAGTTCACCACTAGAATTATACAAAATGGATCAAAACAGCTGTCAGCTATAGGATATGAAGCATTAAGACATGAATGCTCACACTAATAAACACTGGAGCCACAAGTCAACATGAAATAACAGAAAATGCTGAGACTCTATCAGCAGTTCTAAAAGCAGTCTAGCCATCCTATTACTGTGTTACCCAGAAGACCCTTTATTTTTCACTCATATGCTGAACACACTGATACAACAGGTGCTTTTTCAGTCCAGCTGCTCATTTGATGACTTTAAGGACTGTAAGCAAGTCTCTGTATTTGTAGTGTTTTGTTCACTGTAGACCTTAGGAATTCTGAACATGTATTGAATTGGAATTTTTTTGTTCAAAATTTTCTTAAGTCTAAGTAAGTCATTTCTCTGAGAAACAGGCAACAGGAAAATTAATTTCAGCCTTGCAATATAGATGCTGGACCACTACTGTTCACTAAAGAAAAATCTCATCACATTGTTGCAAATTGCCTCAAAAAAGTTTTTATGAGAGGACTACATAAATCAGGACACAAATGAGTAGAAATTACTTCTACAAAATATTAAAAAACACTTGCATATCTTTAAGATACTTTTATTTCAAGCATTACACAACAATCAATTGCATCAAAAGTGCAATTCTCCTGTCTCCTGATAGTCCCCTGAGTTTATAACACAACTTCTCAACTCCACCAACAGAAGAGAGGGAAGACTTGGATGCAGTGGCTGGAGCTCTGCATCTATCCCTTCCCTGAACTCCTCAAGAAATAAGATGCTGCTAACTACTGCCACCCCAGTGCCCCTGTGAGCACCACTGGCCACTCTTATGAACAGCATAAGAAAGAATATTTCAAGTACTTTCGCTGCAGAATACAAATGAAACTTAAGACAAGAAAAGAACATACACAACTACTAAGAGGGTTATGAACAAGAATTCACATGCATCTCTCTTTAGTGAAAGAGCAATGCTTTCAATTAAGAGGAAGCAAGCTAAATAAAAACACAGACCTCTAAAATTTTACTGGTTTAGATGCTTTAGTCTGTTCCTGGAGAAGAAATGTAGCAAGACTTTCATGCCAAGTGTTTTCTGTCATTTGTTTCCTCTTAGATGACAACCGAGGCTGAAAACTTCAACATCACAGGTACTAAGCAATTTTGACAGAGGGGGGAAAAAAAATCCTTTTTCTTTTAAATAGGCACCTTATTTTTAAATATGGATGCATGAATCTAACTTTAGCTGTCCAGGTTTTCACATTTCTGATCTCAAATACAGAAAGTGGAGCATTAATCTAGTCTCTTGACTTCAAGGTTATCATTCATTGAGGTCAATGACTCCATCTCTGGAAAGTAGAACTTCCACTTCCAATATGATAACTGTTGCCCTTCAGTAAGCAACTGTGTTCAACTTGCTCCAAACTGTTTTCTCGTGGCTGCTGACAAAAAAAACTAACCACCAAAAAGACAGCACATACATCTCCCATAGTTATCTATGTAAAAGTAGCAGTTAACTCTAAAAGCATTCTTATTCATGCGAAGTGCTCATTAGCTATCTATATTTGAAACTTCCACTACTAATGAGCATCCCTGTGTCTCAAGTTATTTTCTTGGTATCTTCTGTTTATGTTCAAACTTCTGTAAATCTGCTCAGCCAAGACCTCAATATCCAACAAAAACTGCTTGTAATGATACAGTCAAGTACATGAACAAGTTACTGACAGATAAAAACCATCTAATTGCAAAGAAAGTCACCAACCAGAAACAAAACTGGAACCAGCTCATATCATAGTTCTGTACATAATTAATTAACACATGGGCCAAACCTTTGCTTCTTTACAACTCCATTTTGGTTTTATGCCAACAACATACATTTCAAAAAAGGCATTCCAAGTATGCAATTACTTAAACTATGACTAGTACAGTCATCATTTCCACAAGAAGATACAGGTAGGTGACAGAAAGGTGATGCCCCAGTAAGTTTCTGGAATTCCCCAGTAAAAATTAAAGTAGCTTTTAACAAACTAGTTCAAAGGCATATCAGACAATCTGGTATAATGTAATACAGATGAACTTCAAAATACAGAGCAGCAATACTGGACCCTTTTTTTCTGACTACAGAATAACAATGGGGTTTTTTTGCTTTGGTTTGTTTTTTTACTACTGACACACATAAAAACATTTTTAAAAATAGCTACAGGCTCTATGAATTCAGTAGCTAAAATATTAGGAATATGAGGCATGAGAGACATGGCCCAATTCTAAATTTTCATTCTACATAAAACTAACATCTGAATATTTGCAAGACTATAAACTCAATCCAATCCATGAAGTTCCCACAATGCTTTCCTCTGCATTTGTAATATTTAAATAAGCCATGCAGACAAGGAAGGGGGAAAAAAGGCAAGTATCTATTTGAGTATTTACTATTTCATTATTCTTGCACAATTCTTACTGAATAGTACTGAAATGGTCTTCTTTTTTCTTTCCAAACATTATTATTTTTAAAGTTAAGAGTAACATGATCACTTCCCATGTTTCATCAAACTCAAATATACCATTTACTCATTTTGTATCATTTGCTTCATTCTCAACATCTCTGGTGCATACAATATATTATCAAGATGAAGACAGCAATTTGATGTAACTATTACTTTTGTTTTCTGCATTCTGATCTACCCATGAAAATGTGAACATGTTTTAAAAAGTTAATACATGATAACTTCCACCACTTAATTAAATATAAGACAACCACCATACACTTTTTTTTAGTAGTTTTACATTAGCAAACTACTGGATCAGTCTATAGAGCCGTAAGAATTGGAGAAAAATATTCTAATTCATAAACATTATATATGTCGATTTAAAGATGTAACTGGAAACAGTTACTCAGTTTCTATGCTGCCCTTAGTGTCCTAAACAATGCTGTTCTGTGGTCTTGCGGGAGATGTAAATTGGGAAGAGGTATCTGTTTGGTCTTAATATAAAGAGCATCATCATCAAAAAGCAGTTCAGGACAGGCAGTTTGTTTTTCATTCCCTACTGCTTTCAAGAACAATAGTTCAACAATAACTGTTACCATTTAATCTCCCCTGAGAAGATCAGCATGTGGTGTTCAGAAATGGGTCCTCCTGGAACACACACTTCTGGTTTGATAGATCTACACTGTTTCCTTACCCTATACTCTCAACTGAGATACAAGTCCTTTTCCTACAAAGGTTAAGAAAAGACAAGCTTTGAACTCTTCAAGATCTTAAAGACCAGACAACTAATTATTTTTAGTTACATATTCCTAGGTTGCAATTAACTAGAAAAATCAAAGCCAAAACCAGATAATCCTTTGTTAAAAAACCAATCCATTTTTATAAGGAAGATTCCAGAGAGGAAGGAAAACAGTAACAACCAAAAACATAGTTACACTCTGCTTAACAGGTGCAGGACAAGATGTAGCAATCACTTTGAAAACAAGAACTTTTAAGTACAAGATGAATCCTTGCTTGTAAGTACACAGTGCAGTCTGAAATTTGATGCTAGTACACGACAGAAAGTAAACACTTGCTAGTATGATTATCAGCATAATGACTACAACCATAATGGTAGAATTAGCACTGGGACTTAAAGGTTCCTTCCTTTCACAAAATGCGTCCAAGACTGATTTTCAAAGTACAAAGAAATAAAAAGGAAAAATTCACATTCTCTAAAATGTTTTTGATCACAAATCACATTCTAAGGCATTAACTTTGCTACCATGTGCATAAGCATGCCTGAAAAATTTCACTTTTCCTATAATAAGCTGAACCCCCAGATTTGCTTTTTACAGTGTTTCACAGAAAAGCAGTATAGATACTATAAAATCTGTAAGTTAACAGGACTGACAAAAAGCAGTTATTGAAAATCTTTTAGTCCTCCCAACAGTACCTTTAAGTGTCCCTCCCTGTATGTGTGCAAGATAACATGGGTGGTAAGAACCAGGCAAAAAGAAGTCAGACATGCCGCATATTTGTTTTCCCCATTAGTTAATCTGGAAAGTAAGATTCATTATCATAATTTCTTAATATTTTAACTTTTTTTTTTAAGCAGTGAACCTTAATACATGTCTGTATTTTCAGGTTAAGTGGTGATTTCAAATTAAAGTATTTCAAGATGGAAAAAAAAGTGAAAAAACCCTCTTCCCCCCAGTTATGCTGTCATTAATTTTAGGGTTTTACAGTAGGTCAGTTTCCAGTGAAATGATGTCCATTACAACAAAGAACATATAGAAGTTTTCATCCTCTAACCAAAGTTATCTTAGACATTACCAGGCACCTCTAATCACTCACTCAGATTAGTCACCCTCAGAAGCCAAAACTTGTCACAAATGCAAAAGAACCATTCTCAACAAACACAAAACCTTTCCATTTCTAGCCTGAGCTCTCACCAGCTACTTTGAACTTGAGAAAGATATCAGCAGAGTCATCATACAACTCTTGCTGTTACTACATTATGAAATTTTTACAACACGTATTTTTATTTTAAGGCATGCAAATCATGTTTATTCTCAGAACCTCAGTATACTAATACTAGCCCTCTTAATACAGGGTAAACTACGAAGGAATTTTACTTGCCTGACTTCAAACTTATATGACATACCAGAAGCCTAAAATATTAGTCAAGGTACCACCCTGCATTTACCATGGGGCTTCTAAATAAAGAATGTGATGTTTAGAAGGTAGAATCTTTATTTAAAATTCAAAATCTTGCATACAATTCTCTCTCATAAAACATTTAATTCTAAAAAATAAATCCTGACCAAAACTGAAAGTGCTGAAGTTTTTAAAAGACTGATGTATTATATCAAACTTATGCATCTTGCTGTTTGAGAGAATTAAGGTACTGTTTTGTAATCTCTCTCCTTTCAGTTGTGGGATGACTATTTTCAAAGCTTTCAAACCATATTCTCAATACTTAAGTTAGGATATATTTTAATCTACACCACAACAAGCAAATGACCCACAATGTGATCAATTACAAAGCTCCAAAAATTCCACGGGATGTCAGAAGATTCAATTTTGAAACTCTAGATGCTATTTCTCTAAATTTATATATTTCAAACAAATTTAATATCCCTTCAGAGTATATTTTTCCTTTATCCTTTGCTTCACACTAATTCTACATTTCTTTAAACCCAGGTTTACTTGACCTATCCACATAAATTTACAAACATTCAACCGAAACAAACCGAATGTTTAGATTTCACAGAATGAAATACCCACTTACAGCATCTTGGTCTTAATCCAACATGCTCCATGTAAACATACCCTCTAAAGCTGTTTATGCATGAACAGCTGATGCAACTGAAAACTGTCAATCAGGAGATGATCTGCATGCACATGTAAATCTATCTAGCTTTTTTTTTTCCAGCCCCAAGGATTCATAGGTTTTAAAGCAGAACAAGTAAACTAAAGATCTGTTTTGTCTGTACTTCACTGTTACAGGCTTCAGAAGATGAGTCACAGAATTACTCATTGCTTAAATAAGAACATTTGGATATAAAGAACTACCCTAATCCTCCTGTACAACCTGAATTTTATTCTCTGTCTGCTGATCATGATTTTTCATGTCAAAATATGAACCATATTTCCATCAAAATACTATCACTAAAAATAAGCTATTTAATCTGCAAATACAGTTGGCATTTATAGTATTTTGATTGGCAAAAAAATGGAAGAACTTTCTAAAATACCAATTTTAAGAATGGCTAGTAATTTTCAAATATGTTCAAAGATCCTCTCAATTCCTGAGAAATCATACAGTAACTGGACATAAATATGTGACAGGGCATAATGAACTCATTGCTATTAACTTGTTACGCTTTTTCAAATGGAGCCATCTCTTTAAAAGAAAAAGTTAATGAATGTTTGAAATAGTGAGTCACCAAACAGGTGACCTACATCCGTTGGCAAGTGGAGGGCATTAAAAGGGGGTAATAACAAACAAGAGTAGACTAAAAGCAATACATATACTTAGTATTTTTAAAAGCAAAGCCTTTTGGGTTTTTTGCATGAAACTTTGAAAACAATATTTCCATTCAGGGAAATTGCTTTCTTCCTGAACAGTTCCAAAAGAGTCTTAAAGGGCAAAGAAAGATTTCAAAATTACACAGATTATTAAAATATTCTACTAAGGTTAGAACAACATCAATTTGGGGCCACACAGAGCAGAATACAAACAAAAATCATATCAAGAATACAAAGTATTTTCCCTTCTAGAAGCCCTTGAAAATAAGATCACCTGTATGCATCGTCTTCTTTCAAGTCTCATATCATCCTGCGGGGGTGTGGGGGGCAGGGGGAGTCCAGCAGCAAACAACACTGCAAAATGAAGACAAAAAGAAGTAGATGTAAATATAAATTAATAAGGTACCTAAAGATTGTAAACTTCCATTCTACTGGATCCACACAGTGCTTACTTCAGTCCTAGCTCTCAGTATAACCACACAGCCAAGAAAGAAGTAAAAGAAAGTGAAGGTTTGCAACAATAAAAGTAGATAGCTCCTACTGACAGGAGGAGCTAGAAAAAATTATCTTAGTGTCAAAATTTCAAGGATTAGCTTAAATTTCTAATGGTTGTTGAGCAGTTCTGAAAACTCAGGTAATTCAAAAAATCTCTTTCAAACCTGCAAGACTGAAATTACTGACAGTTACCCATCTTTGTAAAAACCCTTAAGTATGTGAAACTCAGGACAGTAGTTCTAAAACATGACTGAACTTCTGTGGCATCTTACCAAATCAACAAAATACAGAACTATAAGTGTGCATAAATCTACAACTGCATGCTTCCATTTTTCCTCATATGTCACATAAAATTGGAAATTGTTAAAAAAACCCAGTGATATTATGCCAAAAAACACCACCACAAAACATAACATCCAACAAATAACCAATTCCTATTAAAAGTATTTCAAGTACTTGCTTTTCATTCCTTCTCCAATAGAGTATCATTAGTGCTCTACAACCAAGAAAGTTACCAGAACCACTTACAAATAACTGAGAATTTTATAGAACCTCCACAAACTATCTATCAGTTCAAATAGCAGAATCTAGAGTATTACTATCTAAACACCTCTAGATGTATGTAACTCTTAGAAAGTATGCCTAGCAAAAAATGCACTTAAATACTGGTGTTTTATCAGAAAACACTGCAGTTTGCTCCATTTCTTTATCAACAAAGCCTATTTAAGTACAGCATATACTCTAAGCCCGGTTACCCTTTCTGCTACTACACTGGCTTCTTATGTGCCATGGAAATGTCACACAGACACACTCATAAGCAAAGTAAGTGGCAAGATAACATGGAAGAATTAGTACTGTGATACATATAGGAGTCTATGTTGCAGTGGTCCTATTCTTACTTTATGAGCAGGTGAATTCTTGCTGTCATGTCATGTCTTTTGTCCTCCAAAAGATAGAGGGGACAAACAAAACCTGGCCATCCCACATCATGAATTAAGAAGCTTATTTTTTCCACAGCTGAAGTTCCACACTGCTACATCTACAGTATCCATGAGCTTGGATAAGGTTTTTGAGTACTTATTACAAGATCCTACGAACTAGGCACTCTCATGCCTAAATCGGTTTAATTTGGATAATACATTCAGCTTGGTATATATTCCAGGTGCATACATCACACAGACAGACAGTGTCTTGCACTGAGCTCAGTCTCACTAAACTCAGCAGAGACAGTCACTTGTGCTCAAGGACAAATGAAAAAAAAGGAAGAGCAAACTCTTCTCTCCTTTACACTGACTAGTCACTGGATTTAAGCAACCAATGAATAAAAGAACTAGAGCACCAAAGGGGTAAGAAAGGAGAAACCAAATCCACTTTGTTCTATTTACTGGTACAGAAGTGAAATGAAAACACAAGAGAAGAGGGAGGAAGACATGACCAGAAAGGTGTTATAAAACAAATTATTGAAAGTGGTATAGCAAACAAAAGATTAAAAGCTCTATTCTTTCACAGAATGGAAGGGACCCCAAGAGATCATATCCTTCTGCTGGAGCAGGAATGTCCTAGATCAGGTCACTTAAACAAAGAGAACAGTTCTTGGAAATCAACTGCATACAAAGCTATCACATTAAAACTTTACTTCATGCTTTTATTTCCTATTTTAATTACTGCTGCTTTCTACCCTTCATCTTTCCTACCCACACAACGCTGCTCTGATCTCCTCACAATACAAATAATGGGATTACCTATCTAAAGCCACTCCACGTTCACAAATATTTTCAAGTGTAGAGTTCAGCTTTACTACAAAATGTTAAATAAGTGAAAGATGCTGAGCATACTTTATCACCAGTTATACTCTACCATATTACAAAGATGGTGACTGTGAAAAACATAAATCTTTCATGTGTCTCTTTTTCTTGTTTTAACTTCAAGTATATAAGAATTCTTTCCATGACATTTAAATAAGAGATTTCAGAATACCAACAATAGCACACCCAAGGGCTTGAATTAAAAGAAGAGTCTGCTGGGGAATGGGAAGGCCCTACTTTTTGCATTTTACTAATTAAATTCCTTTTTATATAGATGTATTTTCCTTATTCACTCTCACTGTATTACAGGATTCTATAACACACCTTTTGTAAAAAACTGAAATATTTAGCAAACTAATCACAACCAAGTTCTGGAAATTCTTCCTCTGTGAAAATATTATTTTGCAATTTCTAAAGTCAAACTCATGAACTACCAGAGAAATCTCTGCATATCTCATGACTACACACACTGCTGTCAGAGATGAACGTAATTCAGGTCACTGACCTTCGGCGAATGCAGGCAGGCCTGTTGCTAGCAACATAAAATATAAATACATACTTAGAAGCAAAAATATTTATTTATTTATTTGCTAGGAATATTATCCTGAGGTATACACACCATTAAATTTAGATCATTAACATACTGGAATATAATGTATTTAGACATACATGAATCTATGCAATGGACTTTTCTTAAGCTGTTATCATTCTGCATCTAAATAGCCTCCTCTTAAAACTACACATGGACAACGAATGATGTTGCTTGATGCAAGACATACAGGACAAAATACTTACCAAATACACCAAATGTGGTGTGTTATTTAAAATTTTGCATTATAAAATTTGGGCTACAACCAATACTCTTGGAATTTTAGATAAAACTGTCTCATAGGGTGCTAGCAACTGTCAATATCAATTACTAGTTCCCTGAGAGGCACAACTGACAATCCCAAAATCATTGCTCTTGTATTTTTACTGCTTCTTTTCTACTTAGGACCAACAAATGTGATGATATATAAAAGAAATAATTCATGAGAACAAACATTCATAAAATTAAAAGCAGATATGGTTTCAGCATGAAAACCCAATACATCCCTCCAGTTTTACAGACACATCCATGTTTCTATATATGATGGGCAATACATCAAGTACTAAGCAAAATGCAAGTAATTTGTGATCAGCCTTGTATTTAGCATGTTCCCCAAGAAGTTACAGATCCTTGTCTCCAGGTTTAAGTACTCTGATACTACGGAAACCCTATTAACTGAATGTTTTCACTGAAATAGCCAGCAACTATATTAGGACTACCTTTAGATTTTAAAATAAATAAGAAAAAAATATATATCAGGGTTTTTTGCTTCTTCAATAGAACTATGAGTGCAGCCACCTTCATACATATCATTTTACATCATGCTTCAGGAATTAACATTTTTTGGAGAAGGCATATTTGTATAGGACTGGGTTTCAAGTTCGGGTGAAAAGACAACTATCAGAACGGAGTTTACCCTAGACTTCCCCAAATCGCCATTTATCCTAAGAGCTTTGCACTCCCACTGAGTTTTAAATGCACACTGCTAAATGAGACCGTTCTAGTTTCTCAATCAATATTTGCGAGATGCTTGAAAAACAATTGTCTCTAAACCAAAATACACTATCATAATTTTTTTGGTATACTGTAAAATTATTTTCAGTGTTCCAAAAAGAACCAGTTCCTCTATAAAGAAAATACTGTGAATGACTAGTTTCACTCTTATGCTAAATTTACAACCTGTGATGCAAGAACCCATCTTTTAAGTGTGAAAGCATATACAAACAGCTTTACTGAAATCACGGAGTTTCAGACCCAAATTCAAATCTGGCAAAGGCAAACTACAGCTGCAGTTGGAGCAAGAACTTCTTTTCGACAGCAGCACCACTTAAGCAGAATGTCTCCTTTCCACCACTACCTGTTCAGCTGAGACAGCGTTACTACTACAGGGTCACTCAGCAAACTCTGCACTGGGGAATTGACCCAGGTAGAAAAAGAGCAAGCAGGACAGGGGTAAAAAAGGCCACTATTTTTTAATCTCACATCAGTTCTCTCATCTGCTCTACTACAGATGAACAACAGCTGAAACAAACAGCTGGGACAAAAGGGGGCTTCTCAGACCAGTATCAGTGTCAAAACACTGAAGTGCACCTAATTTCATTCATCACAGAAGGCCCTACAATACGCAAGTATTAGTTCAATAATACTTCAAAGTACAATCTGAATCACCAAAACGTCTGATTTATAAATTTTTTAAAACCTATCCCTTTCATGAATAGTTCGGGTTGGAAGGGACCTTAAAGATCACTTTCCTTTTATATGAAAGAGCTACAGTGTAAAACTTATACTCGACCCATACAACCACACATTAAGGATTTGGTTTTTAAATATTTATTTGTTCATGCAAACTCCAGAACAAACCTATGGTTTTAGGAAGAATTAAACTGACACAACTTAGAAGGAGATAAAAGAAATAAAATGAGAGAGAAAAGTTCTTCAGATGCATGCTAATATTAAAGTTCCAATACTGATTTTTTTAGGTAATTTGCAAATGCTTCTAGTCAATCACTAAAAATATTAATTTCAGAAACACAAAGTATTTATCACTATACTAACCATATAAGGAATCACAAATTCGAATGGAGAGTGGGGTTTTTTTCCATTCACTTAATAGTGTCAAGCAAAAGAGATGTGGCTGCATTTTAACAGCTTTGGAACAGCAAAGTCATGTCACTGTATTTACATTCCCCTCCCCCATCCAGAAGAAAGGAGATGCTATAGCAGGAGCTACCCATTTCCTGATTATTCCAAACTGCTGGATGACACTGAACTCTCTCAACCAACTACTTCCTTCTGTACATTTTAATGCCTGCACTGAGTATAAATGATACTACTAAAGAGTCCCATTTAGATGAAATTTGAAAAAAATTCCACGTCAAATTCACAGAAGCATGACGACAATGGAATTTCAGGAAAGGGATGGACAATTATGAAATCCAGGTATTTTTCAATTATTTCTATGTTATCTTAGAAGAATGGATGAATGTAACAAACTAATTATTTTCATGTTAACACGTGCACCCTATCTATGACTTCCTGTAAAATTTGCATCCGATAAGCTACTGAATTATTTTTTTTAATTAATAGAGCCATTTTAGTTAATATGTTAAATACAAGCTAAACAGCAGCATGCAAATAAAGCCATATTTAAAAGCAGAATATCCATGAGGGCTGTAAGCTAGTTTGTCTAGATTCATTTGCTCTCACAGTTATGAAATGCTTTTCAGAGCTGAGATTTTTCTATAGATGTCCTCAAAAAGACTGAAACTATTTCTTTGTGGCTAGAAAAAGAACTTAAAAAATGCAAAGTGAAGCATATGCATTCATCAGTCTAGAACTTCAACTAAAAATTTTAAAGAGTATAACTTTCCTACTTCTCCAGTATGTTTTGCTTGCTTGCTTGAAACCTGAAAAGAATTAAGAGAACACCTAAAATTTGCAAAGAAAGAGGCCAAACACCACTCAATTTACAAGGCTTTTCTACAGTCTTGGTACTACTGCTATTTTTCTAATTTAGTGGTCACTAACTACTACTTCTATTCTGTCTTGAACCCTTCGTTTACAAAACAGACCCTCTACTTCTCAAGAGATCTGGCAAAAGAGAGTAGTCAGATGCAGCTACTTCAACATTCATTTGAGACTACAGTTGGGATAGCACTTGTAGTGGTGTCCAGGCAAGCAATGTGAACCGAAACATTTTTACCTCTCAAAAACTCTTACGAGCTCAGACCTACATCACACACTCTGTATGTATAAATACAAACATTACATGCATATCGGAGGTAACGCCACTCATTCTTCCCTAAGAATACAAACCATTTACACTACTGTACCTCTACACTGATGAAAAAAAAATTATTTTTCAACAGACAACAATTGTTTGTGTCCGAAAGCCTTTAAAAAAAAAAAAAAAAGAAAAAAAAGCATTCCAAGAAATCTAAGAGAACAAAAAGGGCATCTGAATGAAACAGTATTTTCACAACTATGAGGATTTTAAACAAAGTATTATAGCATGTTCAAGAACCTTCAGTTTTCAAACTGCTGTAAATACATCACAGAATCATAGAATAGTTCGGGTTGGAAGGGACCTTAAAGATCATAGAGTCCCACCCCCCCCAGCCACAGCCAGGGACATCTCCCACTACATCAGGCTGCTCAGTGCCTCCTCCAGCCTGGCCTTAAACACCCCTAGAGAGGGGGCATCCACAAACTCTCTGAGCAACCTGTTCCAGTGTTTCACTACTGTCACCGTAATGAATTTCTTTTTTATGTCTAGCCTGAATCTATCCCCTTCCAATTTTCATCCATTATTTCTAGTCCTCCCATCACATACCTTGTTAAAAAGTCCTACCCCTGGTGCTTATTTATAAGACATTGAGTAAGTGGCTTGTTTGAGCCATATAGTGGTATACCTTTTAAAACCTTTTTTTCACCTTTTCAAACATACTAAGGGCTAACTGCTATTTAATCGATTACTACATGGCAGCTCCCATTGCCAGCTGCAATACAACAATTTACCTCTACCTTTCCTTATTCAGGATGTTTAGACTGAATAGGCATACACATAACTAGATACTCCCTGGTCATGTGTAAGCCTTATGCTTGAGTCTTAAACCAGATTTCAACAATAAATCCCCAAATCTTCTGCCAAAGCAGGTATACCGACAGAAAAGCGATAACAGAGAAGTACTGCTGATACCCTTTTCACTTCAACATCATTAATCAGATTTAATTGTCTAAGCTTCAGTTTAGACTGAAAACCCAAAGCTTGTCCACTTCCACTTTATATCCAAAGAAACTAAATGAAAATATTCCTTAATGCACCTATCAGACTTCACTCATTTAAATGGTTTGGGTTTTCTTTTTTTTCCTGGGGACACTTGCTCAGAGATGTTTCTGAACATCTGTGTCTAAAAAATGCAGCAAAAAGGGAAGACCCTGCTTACTCTCATCAACCTAGAAATTCTGCAGAACCAATGTAAACACAAAGAAAAAAAACAAAACCAAGTTGATCCCTTGAAAATCAATCAAGAGGCTAACCAAATAATGCCTTTCCAACAAGATTTCAGCCACAACATAATTCCGATAGTAAACTCAGCAATCACCAGGAATATTATTAACATTACTATACCTATAGCAAATCATACAAGAAGCCTGCCATGGAGGATGGCCTTCACTCTAAGCTTTCTCCCTTTTTTTTTCCTCCCTAAGGGAAATAGAAAAGACACAGTCTGCCTTATCATAAGGTGATGATTTTTATGCAGGACAAGTTCACAGTCTTCACATTTATATTGAAATAATCAAAGTCAGAAATAGGGTACACACAGCCTCATCCAGAAAGGCAAGGGGAAGAGACTGATGTAGTAGGTTGACAGCAGCAACTAAAGCAATTTCAGCTCTCAAATGGCTGCTTCTAATAGTAACTCTAGATCTACTCTTCAGTTTGGAAAGACATCCTTTTTCCCTGTTTGCTCGAAGTCCCAGTGCATTATTTCTCTTTTTCTACATATCCTAAGCATCATACTAAAACAGAATATGGAATAGTTATGCAAGTGTAGTAAACAGGGACATGCACAAAACTTCAGTTTGCTCACAAACTCAGATTTGCCTTTTAACTACACCCATCAATGATAAAAGGTACTTGAAGGAATTTCAGAATTATTTATAGAATTTTAGGATACAGGCAAAGTAACTGGGACCCTAAACTCAAAGACCGGAAAAAGCAAATAGAAGCTGTTTAAAGAAAAAGAGAAGAAACACCTTATTTCCAAAACTATGTGCACCGCAACTGCTTTTCTAGACATTTTCAGACTGGAAGTAAAAAAAAAACCCACGCTCCAGCTTTCACCCGTACAGAAACACCACATTTTAAAATCTTGTTCAACCTGCTCTTAAATAGCAGTTCACATGAACTTCAACAGCTTTGAAAATTAACAGTGGTCAAATTCAGGCTCCATGACAATCAGATGCATTCAAAATTGATGGTGAAGAAATTGAGTTATTTCATTAAAATAAGAAATCTCAGGCTTGCAATTCCACAAAATTCAAAGCTGATTTAGGTTTGGCTGCTGTTTTCCCACCCACATCCCTCCTCACCCTCAACCACTTCATGTAGGCCCATCTCTTGCACCACATCTGGCATTGCCCCAGTCTTGCTGAGTCAGTTCTGCAATTCAGTGTGATGTAAAATATTCACCTTTTTTGATCAGTTTTCTGATGACTTTGCACAGTTCCAGAGCCCGAGTCTGACTTTCAGCTTAAAAATCCATACAGTAAATAAGAATCTAATTGTTCTTTAGCATACGTACACTACTAGTCTGTCAGGGAAAATCTTGCATTTTTGATCAGTCTTTGATTCTCTGGACCACTGAAACTGACAGCTTCTAGGTCAGAACCAGGACCCCAAATCTTGATACTGGAAGTGAGGCAGACATGCTCTAAGACTGTGCTAGGGTAAACAACAGGGTATTCTGCTCATGTAGACAGAACTTCATTACATTAGGCATTGTGTGACACAATAAAATTTTTAGGCTAGTGAGTTTTAAAAGGTCATGAACAACACACCATGTTTGTCCAAAGAAAGACAAAGGCGGTGAACTCACAAACTTCAGCTATCTATAGTGTGTTCTGTGAAGACTGAGCAGACAATATAAGAGAAGTAAAGAGCAACCTAGCAGCATTCCCTATAGTTCTTGCAAAACTGCCACAGAGCACTTCGAAGACCACAGCTAACATCTGGTTTGTTATTGATAGCAATAGGCCCCACATCTATTTCAAGAACACAAGTGAAATGTTTACAGGCTTTTCTATATATAGTCTGTGTCTGTCATAATAGTATACATAAATAAATCTGAAGAAATAAATTTAATCAGGCATGCCAACTACAAATTTCTCTGATGTTGGAAAGCAAAATGAACATAAAAAGACTTTTCACCACAGTAAAATCCAGCACGCTTACTATTCCATTCTCAACTGCCCTAGACCAAGTACACATAGAGATTTCCACAAGTCCTAATTGAGGCTCAGGTTGACCAATGTAACAGTAGGAGAGAAATCTGAATTATAAAGCAAAAGTAATTCTATTTTGGATTACTGTAGCAATGGCATTGGGAACATTTCTGTTATCTTTAGGTTACAATTTAGAGGAGTTAAAGAAATTTTCAAAATTCAAGGCATCTCTAGCATTAACAAAATACCATCTAGTTCTCATGAACCACACTTACCGCATACAGTCAAATAAATTTCACAAAATATCATAGGGCATTTGTATTTTAACATAAGAATTAACAAACACACACAATTTACCAGATTAAGTCATTCAGCAAATGAACTTAATTTCACTTAAAAAATATCAGTGATGAAGCCCCTATGCAAATCACTGAAGAGCGTATAGGAGGATAACCCCACTAATACAAAGTATTCTACATTTCATCTATATTCTCCCACACTCTTATTTGCATATTATTCCTAACTTGGCTGTGCTACATGTTCATAAGTCACTGAGAAAATAAAACACTTTTCAGGGGCCATTCTCAGTAAAATGTGTAAGCACTGATTAAATCCCAGAAAGTTTCTTTCTTCTCTTCCCTTATGTGTAAGTACACTAATCACTGGATTGAAGAGTCATGTTTCCTTTTCACTCTTTCTGTCCCAAGATTCTTTGTGCTTTTGTACACTAGAAGAGATTACATGGGACTCAAGGAGGGTTGCCAACAAAAGCCAGGTGACTCAGGTGTTCTCAGTGGAATTGAATAATGCAAGTTACAGATCATTTCCATCTGAAGAATGCACTCAACTGCCAGGAAGGATGCTGGTTGCCCTTCATCCTTCCCAATTCTCAGATGCACAGTTGTGCCCCCTTTCCTGGAAAGCTTCAGCGTTCACGCTGAGTATATGGCAAAACAAATCAGATCAATGACCCAATTAAAAACTGTTCACATTTTTGTCAAGTCCATTTTCTGCCATTTTGTAAATTGAACTGGCTCAGCGAATAGAAAGATAAACTTAAAGCTAGGATAAAAAGGCTAGCAGTGCCAAAAAAAGATGCTACCTCAGTTAATGCCGCAGAACGTAACCTCCCTCCTAGCGTATACCTTCACTAGCTGACCAAACTCAGGACTGCTGCTTACAGGAAAAGAGCAAGTCCCAGATGGTACTCTTCTACTCCTCCTTCTACTACCTCATGATGAAGTAGTTCAGATAGCTAAATCGGCAGGTAAGTTTTTACCTTTACTTGCTTTATTAGGTTTTTGTGTTTAGCTGTTAAGCGGGCCCAAAGCGGAAAAGTAAAAATGGCAACGAAGAGAACTTGGGAGTATGCTTAACTAAGGGAGAAACGGGATAGAGTGTCTCTTGTGACCCAGTTTAGGCTGCTGTCAAACAATCACATCATATTCCCATGCAACATCCAGGCACTAAAGAGAGAGGAGTTGCAATGATGAGGGCTACAAATCCACCTGCAGCCCTATCTTAATTCCAACCTGTCCCATAAATCATCTTTGAAGGAGAAAATTACTGTAACTCCTGTATTATGCTTGTGAGGTAATATCTGATGCATATATCACAAGGCACTCCAAAACTATGGTCAAGTCCCCAAAGTAGACCAACAAAAAATGCACAAACAGGCTCTCCCCTATTTGTCCCTTCCATGTAGTAAATAAATGCATGAATAAATAAAGATACCACATTTTCCTCACATCATCCAGTCCACAACTACAGCCCTCTAACATTTCTCAGAATATAGATCACTGTCAGCTCCAAAAATTTTTAACAAAACATGAATCATTCTAACATAATATTTTTAAGTTAACATAATTCAGCATGGTTTTAAATTCCATCTGTAGTTCATTTACCATGCCCTTATTTCCCAGTTAAGAAACCACTGACCTAGAAAACTCTCATTGAAGAAGGAGATAAATTAACAAACTTCAGTAAATTTTCATATAATCTAGTGATAAAGTCAAAATACTTCCCTTTTCAGACTCTTGTTGAGCTCTTGTTTTATTGTGTAAATAGCTTCCATCCTGCCATTAAAGAGTAATGTTAAGGCAAATAAACCAAGATATTACTGCAGAAGTAGCAGGCTGCAAAGTTTTGCTGCATTTTTAACAGCATTATAATCCACTAAGAAGAATTTAAGCATCCCATTCAAGTCATACAAGCATGACGATGCATGTGCACACACACATGGAAGAGCTAGTACAGACAGTTGGTACATACCAACCAAGAAAAGCTTTACTGGAGTACATTTATTATTGTATTTAATAGAGATTTCATCATTCATGGCACCCCTATATCTCTACAAAATATCATTACAGGTCGCTCATATGAGACTCTAGAACACTTTCTGTGCAAGCAAAAATCATTGTCCTTTCTGCTACAGGTTCAAAAAACAAAACACCAAAAACTGGACAAAACCCTCACATCATTAAGCCTAGAACATACTCATTATGATCTAATTATGATTTTCTACACAACTTTTTTAGAATGTCATCCGGGAATTCCCTCATCAATGTATAGAATATCCCATGAAAAGATCTAGTCACTTTAAAGCCTTCAAAGATCAAGAAACCACAACACTCTCTCATCAGTTTGGAATGTATTCCAATCATAATTGGAACTGTATTATTTCCTGCTTATCAATACAGAATTGTCTGGTTGTACAAATCTAACAACAAGAGGTAGCAGACACCCTGCCATAAGGTAACTCGATGGGAATTTGACAGCTAAGAGTTCAAATTCACAATCACATATACAACAAGTTGCCTTTTGTCAGCTTATCCTCAGCAACTGACCACATACATACCTCCCCTTCCACAGCCCACACCAGTCTTTGCTTTCATTCAGACAACTGAAAAAGAAGGTTAAGGCTAAGGATGAAGTAGCACATGATTGCTAAAATAATCTAATCATGTGCTGCAATAAAACAAACCAAAACAAGAAGGGTGGAGGGGGGCTGTTCTGCCCACATTCCTCCCTTTCCCAATCCTCACTGCTCCAGCACTAATTGACCATAAAGAAAGCCTGAAAGCAAACCTGAAAAAAAGCTGGTTTTCTCACATACACATATAATAGCAAATTATTTTTATAAAATGTAAAATTTTTACTATTATAGGTTTTTAATTAACTTGGGACAATTATTTATTAAAATAACTGTGTCACATTATGGTTCTGAATAGGTACTTCAAGCATAGATTGTGAACTTGGGATAATGTTTTGAATCCCTTTTTGAGTAAAGTCACTACAGAAAGCTATGAAACTCATTTTTCAAAATACTCTCCAATAGCAGTCACAAAACAAAATTCTAAAAGACACCTCTCATCAAGATAAAAACCCCAAAAAAATTACTTCTAACATATTTCATATTAATTATGTCTAACTAGATTTCTATGAGGCTAAATAGAAAAGCTGAGTTTTTAGAACAGTTTACATGATCTCCATCAATTTCAGCATCCAAATATTAGTTATAAACTGATCAATCAAATGCTGAGTTATTTGGGAACCAGACATCACACTGTAGTTTTGACAAAATTATCAGTTTAAGAAATACAAGGCCATGCCAAGATTATACAACTTTTTGATTATTTACTAGTAATCTCTGTGAGCACCAGAAAATACTAGGGTTCTGACCAGGAGTTTGGTTTCCTGTGGCATATTTTTTTCCTGATAAGAATTCCTAAAATGATTTTAATAAGGCAGTTGCAGGAAGGAAATCAGGACAAATTAAAAAATAAAATTAAAAAAAAGGCTTTTAAACAGTGACCTTACAGACCTCCAAACAGTAATCAACATCACTACATCTGAGATATCCAGGAAATTATAAAGCAAGAAAATCTTTAGTGTCCCGCTGAAGTACTTGCAGACTATCAAGAGTAGCTCACTAGACAGAAAGATTTCAAAACAAAGCCACTTTTCCAGTGGATTTTTTTCTTTAATTTTCTACTAACATCACTGAAGTGGCATACTTCATGTAATGATGTATGCTTTTTAAGATCACTGTAAAAGGTAACTTTTGATACAGACCTGCTCTTTTTCACATTTTGTTTAAGAGCTTAACAAGAAGGTCATTAGTGTGATCCGGCACACTTGCAGATGATGACAACAGAAGCATCCTCGGAAAGAATACTGTTTTTCAAGACATACTTGAAATAGCAGCAACAACATAAGAAATTGGAGGGACACAGCAAAAGGGATAAGAAAAGATTCAGAGCTCACACCAGGTGCATCAAATGGACTGATAGCAGTCTAAGCAACTCATCTCTTGAGCCCTTCATACAACCAGTTTCCAGTATAAGGCAAAAAGATGACACTGAACATGACAATGAAGTCATCATGATGGCCACAACAGAGAACTCTAACTTCATAACACTACACAGTACACTGACATCTTCCTTTCTAGCCTAAGTTAGAAGAAGCCAAGCTGCATTTTCACATTTAATGGCTTCAAAACTAGAACTTCCCTCTTCCCAACACTTTTGGGTTTTTCATGTAAACCAGAAAGCACAACCTTTGGAAATAAGCCAAAACTCCACACTGCCAATCTGAGACTTTACTTGAACTTAACATAAAGGACACAGAAATAGGTTCAGATCTTTAAGACAAAGATGTCTGTGGAGTTCAGTGGTGCTATTCTGAATCTAGTTAAAGTAAGATGGATCCACAAATAGTTCTAGCAAAAAAAGAGATCCAAGGCTTTGGATGCTCAGAGAGATTTTTATTAAAAATATTTCACATTAGCTTCATGCTGGAATTACAGGAATTACTAAAAAAATTATGCTCTTCATGATACCTTCGCGCTTAGAAAAGAGCAAGAGACAAGCTAACTTATACAGCTTATATCTCCCACAGACACTGTCTGAAATTACTGAATAGGTCAAAGAGCTTGATGACATCCTGAAGGGCAACCAAGACAGCCTGAAATCCAGAATAATCAACCCAAAGCAAGTTAGGGAAAAAGAGAAACAGAGCTTTATGAAAAGTGCAATGGATTGCTGAAGAAAGGGATGGGAGGAGGAAAAGACAAGCAGTAAATAACAAAGTAGCTAAACCAGTATTCCACTAGGGAACCTCAACTATTTCTGGAAACTGACCAATGCCATGTTGATTCTGACAAGCAAAAGTTTTGAGCCCTGAAAAAAAATCTATGCATAAAATAATCATGATGAACAAAGTTTACTGGAGAGTAGACGGGAGCAAGACTCAAAGTATAAGAGATGATAGATGGTATTAAACACAGAATAAAATTAGACAAGCCTCAAGCTACTGAAGAGATTCAGCATTTACAATTATTTTAATTACTAACCAAGAAGGAATCAACTGAACAATTCCAAACATAACTATTGTAACAGTGTTTGCCCTATTCACATGAACATCCTAATAGCAGGCTGCTTGATAACATCAACTAGAGCAGGTGGCCTACCAAAACCAAAATCTGTAAACTCAGAGAGTAATGTTTAACTGAATTCTTACATAAGAAAGCAAAAGTAAGATATTGTCCATCACATTTTGCATGGAGAAAGAATGCAAGTTACTTGAGGTGCTCCTGCTCTCAGTCCACCCAAAGATTCAGAGAAACAAAAGGAGATGGGCAAAAAAATTCTGTTGCCTTTTTCCTGTTAAACAGAGAAGGTGTATTTTCCAGTCTTCCACATTTTTATTTGAAGTCTTCTTGGATTATTAAGATATGGATGATATCTGCTTTCCCAACTAACAAGCAAGTAGTTATCAATGAATCTTAAATATCGTGAACAAAAATATTATGTATCTGGATATAAGAAAGTGAAACAACAGCATGACTCCAGCAGCTCTGGTTTCTTATTCAAGAGGACAAGCAATCATTGGAATTCCCCAAAGAGTTAGTAATTTGTTTGGTTTTTAACATAACTGGTCCAGCTAGTGGTTATGTTAAAAAACCTGGCTATCAAGCAAAACATTTTTTTCATGTAATCCTTATACAGCAGGAACAAAAAAGCTAAGTATCTATACAATTTAGCTTCTGGTATTAAATTCGCATCTTATAAAGACAGTTGAAAAATTACTTGCTTTATAACATTACCTTTAGAAACTTAAATACATATTTCAGTTTGTCCAAACAGGACCGATACATACTTTTTGTGTAATGTCTTTCATAAGGCAATATAGAATTCAAGTGAAAAATTTGGAAGTTCATGAGATCAAGAATAAATCTACATATTGTACTGTTTCATGGTAACATCTAGGGGGAAAATACCCAGAAAATTTAAAACACTGAGTTTCTTTAAAAGTTTTAGTCTTCAAAACATATTTTTCCCCCTCAAAAGCACTGTTCTTACAAGGGGAAGAGAAAGTAAGAACAAGTGAGAAAGAACAAGCAGGAAAAAACATTGAGCAAGAGACTGAGCAAGCAACAAAAAAAAAGGGTGCTTTAGAGATGAAGCACTGAAAAGGACGTGGGAGAAAAAGGCCATAAGCAGAAGTTAGAAAATTGTAAAAAAGAGCAAGTGAAAGTGAGGAAGAACTAGAGAAGAGCACAAGAAAACAGATGCATCAGAAGTAGGTGAGTTGGAGAGAGAATGTTAACAAGGAAGACTGCGGGAGAGTGTGCCAGCAGTGAACACAAGCAGGACAGCAACAGAATGAGGGAATAAGCATGGAAGTTTGAGACAGCAAGCAAAGTCGGGGTGGGGAGGTGGAAGACAGAGAGGGGAGACTGACAGACAAGTGATTTACTACAGGAGGGGTGGCAAAAATTCCTCGGAATTATGTTCTCCATTAAGTAACAGTGCTATCAGAGCCAGTTAACCAACCCCTGCATCTTCTAGGCACCCTGTTCCTGTCCACCCACACATCCCATTCCATTATCTTGTCAAATGTCTGAGCAGCAGCAGAGTGTACTGGGTCTGGGAACTGATCTGTCTGAAAAGTAACCTGATTCTCCACCCCCACACACACCCAAATGTTATATATATAAAATTATGTATTTCAGCCAACTCAGTTTCCAAGTTTGATTCACTGGTTGGTCTTACAAACAGCTGTGCCAACACAGAGCAGGTGGGAACAAGCAGCCAGAATCTGGAGAGAAGAAGAGCTGCTTAAGCTGCAAATGCCTTCAAAGAACTCTTTGTTGCACACTTCGCCTTAGAAAGACTCTTTCAACCACTTCCCTCAAAGTGCTTCAGTGACGCTACATACTGGTGCATGAACTTTGTATCAGCTGGCTAACACACTGTAAAAAAAATATGTATAACTTCATCAAATTCAATTAAATATGAAAACAAAGAGCTCCTGCTCTTCAACCTTTTCATTAATTTTTATTTCTTTTTATCAGTTTCAGATTTAGCATAGGTAGAGTTTTGGAGAGAGTAATTTTCACTAGCCCCAGGAAAACATGCAGATTTAGATGGGTGGAAGAAGAAAATGGTTTACGGTGCAAGGAAAGGGGGAAGAAAAGCCAATGTTTCTTCTGCTTTTCTCCGAATAATCTGTTCTTTGCTGTGTGCCCTTCAGCATTCTCTCAGCACTGAAATTACCAGTCTACTGTCTTACCTAATACTAGGAGGTGGAACAGACCTGGAAGAAAAAAGATGATCATAGAATAGTTTTGGTTGGAAGGGACCATCTAGTTCTAAACCTCCCAGTAGATCAGGTGGCTCAGTGCCTTGTCCAGCCTGGCCTTAAACACCTTCAGGGAGGCAACATCCACAACCTCTCTGGGCAACCTGTTCAGTGTCTCATCACCCTCACTGTAAAGAATTCCTTTCTTATATCCAGCCTGAATCTCTCCACTTCCAGTTTACATCCATTACTCCTACTCCTTCCATCACATATCCTATTAGAAAGTCCTACCCTGCCTTTCTGTAGGCCCCCTTCAGGTACTGAGCAGCTAGTAGAAGGTTCCACTTGAGCCTTCTCTCCTCCAGGCTCACCAACCCAAACTCCTTCAGCCTGTCTTCATAAGGGAGTTGGTCTAGCCCTTTGATCATCTTCGTGGACCTCTTCTGCACCTACTCCAACAGCTCAATGACCTTTTTATGTTGAGGGCTCCAGAACTGGACACAATACTCCAGATGGGAAATCACCAGAGATGAGTAGAAGAGCAAAATCACCCCTCTTGACCTGTTGGTCACACTTCTCTTGATGCAGCCAAGGATTCAGTTGGCCTTCTGGGCTGCAAGTGCACACTGGCAGCTCATGTTGAGTCTTCCATCCACTGACACCTCCAAATCCTTCTCTTCAGGGCTGCACTCAAGCCACTCTCCACCTACCTTTTATTTGTGCTTGGGGTTGCCCCAGCCCAGGTGCAGGGCCTTGTTGAACTTCATGAGGTTGGCTTGGGCCCACCTCTCAGGCCTCTCAAAGGTCCCTCTGGATGGCATCCCTTCCTTCTGGAGTATCAACTGCACCACACAGCTTGGTGTCACCTGCAAACTTGCTGAGGGTGCACTCAATCCCATAGTCCATGTCTCCAACAAAGATGTTAAACAACACTGGTCCCAGTACTGATCCCTGAGGAACACCACTCATCACTGGTTTCCACTTGGACAATGAGCCACTGACTGCAACTCTTTGAGTGTGACCATTCAACCAGCTCCTTATCCAGCAAGTGGTCCATCCATCAAACCCATACTTTTTCAGTTTGTTGACCAGGATGTCATGTGGGACAGTGTCAAATGCTTTACACAATAATGAAGCCTTCTTAAATTTCCCCCAAATAAGAGAAGCTATAGTAGCAGAAGACCAACACTTTCAATCTTTACTCATCAGCTTCTGTCACTTCCTTTACCGAGTTTCCTGACCAAGTTTTATTACCGAACAATATCTCATGACCCTGTGACAAGTCTGATGAGTTGAAACTAGAATACACATTATTACTGCAGAAGAGTCATGTCAAAGATGTTTAGCCAACTTTCCTTCATGGAAGCCAACCAAATGCAAGCACACAGAAGTGTAGTTTACACAGTATGAGCTTGCATGGGTAACCAAACCACTGTTCTCCAAACTGTTCACTCCAAAGTGGCTGACCCAGAAGGTTGACAACTCTGTCCTGTCAGATCAGGTAGAAGAGACAGCAGCTTCTGCACTAATAAAAGGGAGTTGTTCCAATCATAAAAACAAGGCAAATACTATGTAGGCCTTGAATAAAATAATTATAAATGTTAAGATAAGTTAAAAAATGTTTAAGGCAGGGTTGATACACAATTCTGTTTCTTTTACATATTTTGCAACACCCTCTTTACTCAGTCAAATGTCATTTTATTCATTGAACAGATGCTTACCATGTATATTAGGAGTAAAGCACATGGAAAACAAAGCTGTATAGCAAATACCAGCTATACTACAAATAATACAATTCACTGAAATACTCCATCAGTTCTTCCTAAAACTGGGGCATGTGTTTCAAATGGGCCAAGATATTGCAAGTAATACAAGAATATGTTTTCAAGATAAGCAAACTTCCTTTGGGAAAAGTGAGTTTCAACTCTAATTTCTCCAAATTTCAAAAGAAATCCTAAGTTTCTCAAGCAGACCTCTATCTGGATATGCTGAGTCACTCTCCAACCTTAAGAGACTCCTTCTCTGAGTTACAGAGCGCTCAGAATATAAACTGGAGTCAAATGCAACTGCAAATACATAGTAGCATCCTGCTGCTAAGACATAAAACGCCTAAATCTTTAACCTGAGCTCCACCCATTATGTCACTGAGTAATTTTGGGCAATTTGCTTTACCTTTTCTGCTTTCATTCCGCCTGTCAAAAAGCAACTTAATAACACATCTATCTCCTGCTTGCAAGGCAAAAACTGCTTTGTGTATGCAAAGCAACAAGAGGCTAAAAACTATACAAAATGCTAGAATCTCTGAAACCCCTCTTCCCACTACACAAACCAGAAACTGTGAACTACACTAGCCTGCCAACAAAGACAAATATTTCTAGGTTTTTTGAGACCTTTTTTGGTACATTAGATCCTGTTCACTGAAAGATATTTCTTCTCCACAAGATGCTATAACAATCTGTTAGCATTTGCTAGATTCAGACACTGAGATGTTGCATCTGTGCACAGGCCTATGAAAAAGCCACAAACCTGAGACAAGTGCAAGGTCTGGAGAGTGCAATTACTAGTAACTTGTACCTACAAAAAATTTAAATTGAATTCATGCATGATGAAAGATGGGCTGCCAAAAGCAAGAAATAATTTCCCCATTTTTGTCAGTGTTTGTGCTTCATTTAGTTTGAGAATTTTTACAGGAATAATTAACAAAGTCAAACACAACTCTTCAGAGGTATTCAAGATTAAACTATAAGCAGGAAGACCATACTTACAACAACAGGAATATAATACATACCTGTTTGTTCAAATGCTTAAATAAACTGGCACTGTCATTTGTGAGCTTGCAGGCTTTAGAATATATATAATGAATAACACATACATTAGAAATTGTATTCTGGGCCCACTATATGCTTGCTAAAAATTTATCTTGAGCTTCTGTTTCACCTCAAATCACAGATGTCAGATTGTTTTTTTAATGCAAATAAAACCTTCCTTTGACATACAATGATTAATTTTTTTTTTAAAGTAGCAGTAGCTCAGAGAAAGTAAATGAAAGCAAATCATGTAAAGAATCTGCTATCAGGAAATATCAAAGGAATATTATTTCAAATATGAAACCCTTCAGCTCATATTCAAATTCCTATATAGAAAAAACTGCATAATCTCACATTTCAATAAAATTAGGTAGGAATTTCAAGACTTAAAACCTCAACAAGAAAGAGTGTGGCCAACTGTATAACAAAATACTACTTTAGACATAAGGCCTAAGATCATACTTTTGAAGAAAAAAAGTCGTCTGATAAAGACATACAAAATCACAAATGACATAGAAAAGGTCAATTAAGTCACCTCTCCCTTATAATAGATTTTGAAAATACACACTAAAGGGTAACAAATGTGAACTAAGGCCAAGGAAATATTTTCACAGAGAAATTATTTACTGCTCTCAATCCAAACAAGTTCCTGATAAAAAAAAAAAGGAAAAATTTGTCTATGAACTGGAAATTAACTTCATTACATTAGACAGAATAGGGGGGAAGGAGTAGAAAGAAAAGACCAACCAAACCCCAAGCTTCAAATCTGTCAGTCTACTGTGACCTTGTCAGTACTAGTAAAATGGTTAATAATATCAATTACTAAAAAATATATTCAAGCACCATGTTGGAGTAAGTCTCTCGAAAGGTTCTTGAGATTATTTTTTTCCTTCTATCAAATAAAAGCCCCACACTCTACAAATACTGATAGTATGTATGCACACAAATCATGGATACTGAGTGATCACAGGTCACTGATCATCTTTAACGTTTTCAAATGCAAAGCACTACACGCATACACTGGCAGAGCTTCAGAAGACCTCTTAAAAATGTCAGTTTGTCACATATGTATGCTCCTTTCCTTCACATCCTAAACACTCAGCTCAATGTCCCTGTGGATCATCACTACATACATTTTATTACCCTTACATTTCACTTTCTCTAGAATACTAGCTAAAGTGAAGCAAACATATTTTTAAATACCTCCTTTCAACTAGAGAAGCAGCATTTTCATAGATTGTGAAAAAGAGAGAATGATTTCAAAACATGACACTTTAAATTTGTGAACTATAGGTAGAATTTGTTTGCTCAACTGGATGCTGATTAAGAACATCTAGTAGAAAACCATTCGCCACACCTGTTCTATGCAGGTATACATTTAGTTCCTTGCATTCTAGAAAGAGGGATGGGGAAGGTTTGGGGTCTTTTAATAGAACTAATCTAGAATAGAGGCCTTGAGATAGCACACACAACTTGGCCCACATTTTGGTTTTTTTCTAATTGCTGAATGTATGCAAATTAGGTTAAGGGGCATTTGATATTACCTTCAAGTAAACATTTTAAAAATTTCTCCATTCCTAATGGTTCCTTACATAAGAAAAGCATTACATAAGTTTCTAGTCCCCAACACATGAGGCAGAGCCAAACTTGACTTAAGAATGACAAACGAAGTCATCAGTGTTATCACTGACCACGAAGGACTGGCATTCCAGCAATATGCCTCCACCCAGGCAACTGGATTTCTCAAGATTTTAAAAAATAGCTCATTAAGTTTAAAATGTCCACACTGTGAACATGACTCTATTTAATTTAACTCCATAAACACATGTAAATTAATATTTTGTTGGGTAAAAAGACTGAAAGTAGATTCACATGGATAATGTGAGCTGCAAATCATGACTGCACATATAAAATACACAGATGAAAATATCCCAAAACAAATCCTAAAAACACACTCTTTCAAGGACCACAAAGACATCATCAACAATTTCTATTCACATCTCCAGACTAATAGTTTTTAAAAACTTCTATGATTAAGCTTTCATACAATGGACTATCAAATTACAGTAACTCACAACACTTTGTATTTAATAGAAGAAAAAACAAACCACAAAATCATATGCATTTACACAGCACAGTAACAAGAATGCTACATGGGAGAACATTAGGAATGCACTGGTGTGCGTCTCAAAGTCATGAAATCCTGATTAAATGGAAAAAGAAATATTTACTTCATGTTGTATGGTACAAATCAAAATGGAAATCAAATTCCAGCTAAGGTCTCTAAGTAGTATAACACTGCAAAACAAAACAATTTTTTAACTATGCCCTTATAATAGAATCTTCAACTATAGTTTATAACACAGTATCATATATACTATTTACATTCAGCCTTCAACATAAATTAATCTTTTATGATGCTGTCTCTAGCAGACATAGTTCACAGAAGACATTAATTCACCTAGAAACTAAACTTTAAAAATGTAGAATGTATTAAAAATAATAAAGCATCAGGAAAAGTTAGAAGAGATATAAAAATCATCCAAAATGAAGTTGTAGTAACCACACAGTTAAGTGACCTTTGCCCAGAAGGACAAATACTAATGCTTCTGATTTTGGAGGAAAGAGTAACTTAAGTTTGTAGCTTTAGCATTTATAAAACTTCCGCAAAAATCTGATTTCAATGGGAAGATACGGACAGATATATGCAATCATGTACACATTCAGCATCTGCAGCAATGCTCCTTTCCCCGCACAGGGCCTGCCATACAAAGCTCAACTTCTGAAAGCACACTATGACATTGACAGGAAAGTCACCCTAAATACAAGTAAGTTTACAATACAGGTAAGTTTACAAACATCTGATTGTGCAGAAAAATGTGCATTTTGCTGTTATTCCACAATGATAACCTAATATTTGCAGTGTTTCTGAGTAGTTTTGACAGAAAGGGAAACTGCCAGGATCCTTGTGCAACAATCCCTTCTTGTAACATTGACAAAGAGATTCATATATTTCAAACACTAACTCAAAACTTTTGGCATATCATTATATTAATGCCAACTTATGCACAGCTAAAAAACAGCAACAACCCAGAACCAGACATGATCCAGGGAAGTTACTGAGCTTCCAAGTAAATCATATTTTGAAAGAGTGTATTATAAATTGATTTATCTGCAAATACATACCCTGTGTGTATTTAAAGGAAAAATTACTGTAAAATTCCATTTTAAAAAACAAGAACATATACAATTATGTAAGTAGGAAAAAAACAGTAGTTACAAACTACTGGACAGACCAAACAGAGAATTTATACTGTTCATTATACTGTTCATTTATACTGTACAGAAATTTATACTGTTCAGGAAAATATAAAACTGAGTAAGTACTGATACATTAAATTCCCTACCTGACAACATTTTTTTTCCTTTTTTTTATCCCCTCCTTCCGTTTAAAGAGTAAACTGAAGCATGGACACTAAACTATTACCTCTACAAAGGAAGTGGATGCGCTGTGCTCTGACTGGCTCCTCAGCAACAGGTCCACTGACAAAGTAAAGGAAAAGTATCAGCAATCTACACAATCCACAGGAAGACAAATGAAGATTTGAGCATACACAGTATTTTGAATGGAAAAAAAAAAGTTAGCTATCTGTGTTCAAAGTCGGGATGCCAAAAACCAATGAACAACAGGTTCCCAGGACACAGGGATTTTGAAGTTTCACTGTCAAGTTTGATTTAATCACCAAAATGTATTTAATTATAATTGTGCCAACTAGTCATTCTATGAGGTTTTTTTTCAATAACTCATTAGAATTCACTCTATATTATTCCAATTATATATTTAAAGACTAGCTCTGCCATCAGAAATCAATTTGCACATTCCCATTCCTCTTATTTCACCATCCAAACAGTTACTAAAAAGTAAGAGGAAACTTTTCAACAGATAGAGGTATTAATACATTATTATTAACTATGCCTTCAACTGGCTTAAAACATGGTCTATTTTTATTTGCCTCTGGGGGAAAAGAAAGGAGGGGGGAAAAGAAAAATTGAAAGTTTTGGAACTTTATGTAACACATAAGTTGAAAGCTTGGTTTCTCGCAACTAGAACAAAATCGACACTTAATGGAATGAACTTCACCTCCATTTTTTTCCAGATATTTAGTGCAATTAAGACCCTGGAAATTGCAAGTATGTTTACAAGTAAGTGCTAGCTTATGGTATTTTAATTACAGAAACATTTTTGCCACCTTTAAGAAATGTTACATTCAGAGCTTGTATTAAATGGATTCTATCTTCATTCTAGGGAACTGAAATAGCTACTACCTAGACTTCAGAGACCCCAGAGTATGGACATAAGCAGAGCTGGCTATGAACTGCCTCCCACATTTCCACAACTCCACAGTGGATATTCTCACTGTAAATCACATGGACAGGATACTTCAGAATGAATGAGGATATGGTAACGTCACTGCCCTTCATATTGAGTCATCCCATCTCAGTCCTTTTCAACTGTGGAAAAACTCCTCTATGCTTTAGAGATTGAGGAGGCTAAAGAAAAAAAGGGGAAGTAGGAGGGGTGCAGCAAGAGAGGGGGGAAAGGAAACCTTATGGAGACAGTGGGACTTGGTCTGTCGCACCACTATGTGCTTTCCTGTCTAAGAGGAGCTCCTTTTTTTTGATCTGTGCTCTCAGAAAATTAAGCCATAAGGAAGCACCCACAAATATTGGACAAGATTCATGACTATGAGTATTAAGAAAAATAAAGCTAAACTCCAAATAAAGCTAAAGGACTAGAAACCTAAAGTAATACATTTGTACTAGCAAAAGCAGGTGCTTTATTTTTTTAGTCATGCTTGGATAAAATAGAATCAAGCCCAAAATTCTGCCTTCCTTCCATATAAGGAAGAAGAGATAATCAGTGGATATGAATTACAAACTGTTGTATTGATTGTTACACATAACTAATGATTAGGCTACCTAAAAAAGCAATAGAGCACTAGATAATCATGTATTTTGAATATGTATTTTTAGAATTAACAATTGTTTTTAATTAGCAGAAGTTTGTTTCCAGTGTTTTTACACCATCAAAAAATTGGAGTTCCCACAATTCTACTCCTGAAGGACTCACATATGTGAAGAAGGAAAAGAAGACTACGCTCCTTCTTAGAATGTCATCTACATTTTTCCCTACTCCCAAGCTCACAAGAAAGGGATGTTTGCTCAGAAAGGTTTTTTGCATGATTTCAATTAGTCTTAGAGCAAAAAAGACTCACTGTATCAATATATCAGGTCTTGGAGACTTCTTAAAGTCTGATTAGCAAAAAAGTTATTACATAAATGGGGAAAAAAATATGGTTTTTACCAAAGTATTACTGAAAAAGGAGATGAATCTGCAAACTTAACAAATAATCTATTGTACTCAGCTATGAAGACAAAAACTGCAGTTCTCTGTAAATAATCCTATTCAACAACAACAGATCTATTTACAAAAGGATTTCAGAAGTTATACAAGTCTCTCGTGCTCCATAAAAGAGATATATCAGAAAGGTTTTGACTTCACTTTGGAGAATAATTTTCCAGAAGGCATTAAAAAGTACCACAGAAAGACTAAATATATACCAGTTTTCAATTCTTATTAAAAAAATTAAGCTGTAATAGTAACTTCCAACCTACAGTCTCCTAGCCAAGGCTAAAAACACCTGAAATAAAGAGGTTTTAAGAGTAATGCTGAAGAGACACTATAGCAACAAAATTTCCTCTCTGGTAACAGTACACTTTAGTCTTCAAATAACTACCCAATTCAGTTCAGATGAAACTGTAAAATGCTATTGTAACAAATAAAGGCACTGGTTTTCATGAGTTTTATTTGCCCTTTTGCAAACTACCATATGACCAGATGCTACAGTTTCAAACATGCTAGCATAAACTTAAAGGGTAATGTTTAACAAACTTTTTCACTTTATGTTAAGGCATTGACTAACTAATTTGAACTAAAATTGTCAAAAATGTCACAGTATGTCCACTAAAGCACAGCCTAGTAACAGAGTTAACTTAGACACAATGCTTCTGTGAAAGACCTTGTCAGAATTAAGAGTATAAAATGTGAGATACATGTTAGCAAGTATGTCCTAACTCAGTGTAACTTTAAAAGCTTAGACAAGGCACACAGTTTTTACTAGACACCACTCATGTTTTTCTACTTTGTGTAAACTACCAACCAAGTTTGTTAGAAGTCATTTATGGTCATCACATGTCAATTCTGACTCTCTGCAAAACCCACATACTCTAAAAATTCATAGATTTCTGATCACTACCTCATTATTTTACAAAAGGAAGAGAATACTACCATAAATTGACACTGAAATAGAGAACTCTTGGCTGCTATTAGGAAAAATTATACTCATTGCAGCTCCTCCGGCACTGCCCAACATGGGGGAGGGGACTCCAATGACAAGTTCTAAATCCACTCAAATATTGATTCGGAAACTGTAACATCACCACTCATGTCACAAACCGTCTTTCTTACCTATTTTATCAGAAATAGCATTAAACTACTGTCATATGTAAATGCATACATAGTAACTTACTAGAAGGAATTGCCCTCTTAAGAGAACTGAGTTCTTTATTCCATTTTGAACAACATACACTTGCTTTACTCAATATTCAAAAAACAAGAATTAAACTTTATAAGTTCCATAAAATTTCACAAAATTATTAATTCACAGAAGAAAATGTAAATTTAACACATTACACAAATTCTACTTCAGACCACAATTAAAAACACTCCAGTTTAAATAATTCATATAAGCCAAAAACATGAAGTACAAAAGTAGTCTATTTATATACAAACACTAAGTTCATCAAATATATATAGATAATAGTTAACAAATAGTAGCTCATACTCAAGAGTTATTTTCAGTGTTATTATTCTAATTCTATGAAGTATAATTAATTTTCTAAAAATATCTAACCTACAGAGGCTGGGGGGAGGAGGAGATGCAGAGACAGAGAGAAACAAGTTTACCAAAACTTTTTAGGTCTACAGACTATTCCAATGAGATAAATTAAATTCTGCTTGGGTACAGGCAGATAAATATTGCTACAAACAAAATGTCTGTTTATTTATCACCAGACAATATAGACATATTCTTCAGCTTCACACCACTATTCTTCAGGAAAGGAGAATTAAATATCAACACAATAACAAAAGTTGTTGACTTCTTCTTATCTAGACCCCCCTATGGCACTATATCCATGTAAGTGCAATTATATATACCTACTGGCCAAAGTTCACAGCACACTCTCATTCAGATTAAAACAGTGGGTTGTCAAAAACATGCTTGTTGATTTATTTTGTAGTCAGATACTCTGTTAATTCTGAAGAACAATGAATGTTTATTTCCCCCAATGACTATGGAGTAATAGGAGAACTAAGTAACAGCAGCAATCTAGAGACATGATCTAAGAACCCCTACATAGTCTTTGGACAGACAAAACTGAAAACTTCAAAGCTGACTGAGATTCAAAAATGCACCAATTTCGAAATTTCAAATTACAATACTTTTAATTGCCTTTTCTGATATTTTTGTGGCAGCGGGACAGAATGCCACTTCAGAGAAGGAGCACCCTATGTATCAGCAGAAGAGGTCTTCAATTTCTTCAGCAACACAAAGCTCAGTCCCTAAAAGACCGCAGCCCAGCTAGTAAAATACAGAAGTAAAATAGAGCACCTATTCCCAACTGCTTCTCTCTCCTTTTCCCCACCCCCCCTTCGCCCAGATGACAGTCATCTCGCACAGGTACTCCTTTCCCATCGGCCTCCAACTTCCCCACCTACCACCCGAGTCCCTCACAGGGCAGCAGAGGGGGGAGAGGGAGGGGCACCTAAAAGCCTCCACCACAACAGGTGCCGGTTCAGATGATGGTTGGAGTCCTGACGCCCTCCCCTCCTCGCCTCCTTCTCCCCGGCTCCCAAGCTGGGCCGAGAACTCGCACCCGCCCACCGCAGGGCGTTGCGCTTAAGAGCCGGAGGATCCAGGCGAGCTGCCTTCCTCCATCGCCGGTCTTGCCGCCCTCCTCACCGCTCCGCTTCCCAACCCGCCTGCGACAGCCTCTCTCGGACGCCGAGGGGGAGAAAGGGCCGCAGAGGCCGCGGTAGCCGCCGCCACTGCCCCCGCGGCCATGCCCGGCCTGCCCCAGGAGGGGGCGGCGGTATGGAGGCCGGCGGAAGGCGGCCAGGTCTACAGCCCGGTCTGGGTCCCAGCCCCGCCAGCCACGGCCCGGGGCCTGACGGCTCCCTACGCTCTCCCCACCTCCTCTCTCTAAGATGGCAGCGGAGCTGCCCCCTGCGCTGCGCCCCCCTCGACCGCGCCGGGCCGGGAGGTGGCACCAGCTCGTCCCGCTGTGCAGCTCCCCGCCACCGGCTGAGGCGTTTCACTTACCCGTGTAGGGGGCGGCGCGGGCCCCGCGCCTCCGGCCCGGCTTCTCCCGGTTGAGGCCTCCTTTCCTC
>VZTY01021799.1:0-24740 GCA_013400935.1 Turnix velox
CGCCACCGCTCCTTCGGGCACACTGAGGAGCCTGTCCCCGAGAGGCACAGGCGAGCGCTCGTTCCAGCGGGCGGCGGGATTCCCTCACCGGCGGGGGGTGCCATGAGGAGTTCTTCTCCCCCACCGAGCCTCTGACTGGAACGTCCTTACCTCAGGGCTGGTGCATGTGTTGTTCGGAAGGTGGTTTTTTTAGGGAAGGTGTTTTTTTTAGGGGAGGTGGAGGCTGGCTTATTTTCCGGGCCGCCTCTCTCATGGCTCCCGCCGCGGAATTGCATTGGGGGTAGTGAAAAGAAACGCCGTGCCTTGTCGCCGAGAGGGTGGCGAGACACTGGCCCGGGTTGCTCTGGCGGGTGGTGGCAACGTGCAGCCAAAGCAGTAACACACACAACTTTGCTTCTGTCAATCTTTGTTCATGGCAGAGATGGCCAAGCAACAACACAGAAGTCGTATCTGTCCTGTAAGACAACTTTGTCAGGTCTCTTGAAATGCAAGGCACTCAGAAGACAAAACGTGCACTTAGTAGAGTTTATATGTCAGAAAGTTGAGGATGAGAAAGATTAGGCATAGGAGGCAGATTAGGCTATGCATCCCATAATATAATTGAGTTGCATGTGATTAGGAAAAAACAAGACTCTTCAACTACTAAACATATTCTCTCCATTCTATACCTAGTGACAGGTTATACTGATAGACTAGGGAAATTTAATTTGTATCTTTACTCCCATTTAATGATATTTCTTGTCTGAGAAACATAACAAAAGATGGAAGGGGTACTGGCACATTATAAACCCCACAGCAGTTCCACCAAGTCTCAGCTGACAAAACATGAAGCTAATGAGTTGATTAATGCTGTTATCAGAGTGGGCTTACCCTTAGAAAATTCAACTGATCAGGGCACTAATTTTATGTCTTCTCTGCTAAATGAGGTGTACAAGCTTTTAAAAATTCCCCTTTCACATGGAGTTTCGTATCAGCAAGAAACAGATGGGCTTGTAGAATACTTTAATCAAACACTTAAGCAGATGCTAAGAAAATTCATCAGCAGTGAACCAAAACATTGGGATAAATTGTTACCTTTTGTTTAGCTTGTCTATTGGGAGGTCTCTTAATCATCAATTGGATGCTCCCTGTACCTTTCCAAAAGTATTCAGGAGGCAAACACTCTGAAGCTGTGTTGTTTGCAAATTATCCAACATTGCCAGCATCACATTTTCACCCAGATAACATCCTTTTTAATTATGTTGCTCTGGTATATAAATCAAGGCCCTGATCCTGCAGATAGGTCCACACAGCTGGAAGGATAAAATATGTACTTGAATTACAGTGACAGTCAGAATTCAAAGGAGGTAGTCTTTACATAACATTGAGGTTGAAGACTGATGAAGCTAAACAACTCTCAATAGAGAAGCAATAACATTGAGACTAAGATAATTATTATTCTCTTTCATGCTCCATTCAATGAACAATGTATTCCCTGTGATAATTTAAAGTAGAACAGGGAATAGATGGCTTTACACATGCTGCAGTATCAGATTTCCCAGAACTTAAATTTTTTCATCAGATCTGGGCTTAGTTATTCACTGATAATCAGAATACAAGACATTTTAATGTTCGAGGTAGCTGGTTTAGGCATATGGGCCTGTATTTACCTCATAATGAATCACATAGACTGTGTATGGTCTTGGAAATGTAAAGTCTCATGACACAGTATTTTTGTTGGTTCATTTTCTTTCTTGCACTACTGGGTATCTAAAATATCAGTCTACAATACAGAGCAGACTCCTGCTACTGCGCTGTAATGGCCAACAGGAGACATGCAAAATATTATTTAATATTTCTAATTCAGCTACTTCATTTCTAATAATACACTATATCTGACCACCCAGGAGGCTACCCAGACACTGAGAAAATTTAGCTGGTCTCAAATTTAGTTGAGGTATCTGTAGAGATACCAATGAAACAGCATCAAACTAAATGGTTGTGTATGTATATATGCACTCATGGTCATTCCCTATCCAGTTTATGTAGAAAATTATGGGAATGCACAAAAGAGTAAAACTGGTCTCTATGAATGCCCTAAGTAAGTAATCAACTTAGAACAGTGCAGTGTACAGTTCAAATTACTCTTCACATACAAAAGTTTGTTGAAGTTTCTCAAAAAGTTAATCAACATAAAAACATGGCAAGGAAGAAGAAAAGTTTTTCTGTATTGCTCTAAGAAAAAAAAAATTTTCATTCCCTATCCAAACAGAAAATCTGGCAATTTTTTACTTGTCCAACCTTCACACCTTTAAGCTTGCCTCCAATTAAGTTTGGTTCCAGAAATTAGAAGAATCAAAAAGTTCCTTACTGATCTATTGCAGTAAAATGTTGCAAGAAGACAGTGAAGAATCAGTGCTTTTAGTATGAGAAAGAAAATGAAGGAAAAGAAAGAGGAAAAACTGTCCATTCAGCAAATATTAATGAATTATTCATGAATACTTCAGATTAAAATGAAATTGTATTTTTTGGCACACAGCTAAAAAGAAATGGAAACTAAAAGCAAAACAGATGTCATGTAAGGAGAGGGTCATCTGAAGCCAAGTTCTGAAACAAAATTTGACATCTTCAAGACACACTGGAAACAAAAGAGTGAAAAAAGGGTTAAGTTATTTCTCGAGGCCTTTCAGAAAATCTGAAAGATATCATCCTTGAGGTACAAATAGCTTCTTCTCTTCTTATTTTTATAATTTTGAGAAAGTATGCTGTACTAAGAATGACTATACAGAGCAATAAATGTTTGCAGGTATGAATCCCATTATAATTTGTGGTGATTAAAACATGAAATAGGACCTGATGTTTGCTGTAACTTGAAACAGAGAGACCTAAGAGCAAGTAATATTTCTGTTCCCTTTATCTCAGGGTTTTAAAGTGTGAGGGAGTATCTAATCTTTTTTAAAAGCTACTTAGTAAATACCAGTTATTGGGTTTGATGTTATCCCCCTCTTTATTGTTAGTGTGCATTTCATCAACTATTCTGACAAATGGACTATTCATAAAGGAATTAAGATAATCAGTGGATGATGAAAATTTTTTAAGAGAAGAGAAAACGTGAGGCATCTGTCCTTCACAGATCTGGATTTTTAATGTTTTCTTTTCCTATAGCAGCATATACATAAGAAGTTCAAATGCACAGGCTAACTGGGGAAGACTCCAGCATACACTAACCTCCTATAAAGCACATTTCTTGGTTTGCCTGTCTGTTTCTTATGTTTTTGATAATTTTTGTTTTGTTTTGGTTTGTTTTTTTTAATAGGCAAAAAACTATACTCATGCTTCAAAGAAGAATCTGAAAGATCTGTGTCAGATTGTGCTTTCAGGAGAGCCCTAAAGCATGCCTATCTATGCCAGGCAGTAATTGGCTATAAAATACATTACATGGGAAAGATTTTACTTACACTAAGCCATTCTTAGACACTCATGCAGAAGCCTTATAAAAAGCTAGAACAGTTTTCTGCGATAGAAAATTATTTCCTATTTTATTTACAAGGCTTTTACTTGGTAGCAAGACCAGAAAACCTTACACACGCAATTAAAAGATGATTATCCCTAAGTTCTTGCTTAATGTCTTTCAGAATAACCATTTCACTGTGATTGTGTAAATTTCTTTATGTCTTGGTTAACAGATTGAATTAGAACATGTATTTGGTATTTAGAGAACCTAACTATAATTTCAGGCATAAGTGTTCAGTTGTAGTGCCAGATAGATATATCTGAACATATTTGCGTATTTCAGGCTTCTCTCTCTCCTTTTTGAAAGTGTTAGTGATAAGAGGATATTGTCTTTTTGGGGATGGAAAAAAAACAAAGAAGACAACCCTTCATAGCTGGATAATTGACACAAGCAGTTACTTGCCCCATTGACAACATGCACCTGGGGAGGTTTAAACAGGATATTAGAATAAAAAATTTACACTAAAAGAGAAGGCTGGCCAGGGAAATCACCTAGAGAAATCCTAGAGTCCCTAGAGAAATTTAGAAGATATAGCACTTAGCAATATGCAGTTTAGTGATGTTTTTTGTCAGTGGTACATTAATGGTTGGACTTCATGTTCTCAATCCATGTAATTCTATGATTCTTTGTGGCTTCAAAAGCAATGTTGCATTTTAAGACAAGACTTTTTTGAGGGGACTGTAGACTTACGTTTTGAGCTGCCTCATAATGTTATTTATCTTCTCAGTACCCTTTCAAGTCCTTGGAAGAGTATAAAGATGATCAAAGCTAAAGGACTGAACTGGTGTGATGAGTGTAAAATAGATCCGTGCTTCTCAGATTGCAAAAAAGATGTAGATGACAGATTTCATCAGTGGCACGCAAAAGATAAAAAGATAACAAGTCATTCATTGCTTGTTTCAGTAGAATGTAGTATAAAGCAGGCAGATCCAAAATAAGCATTCATTTTTAAAGTGTATAGGTAGAACAGCAATCCTTGCTGCAGGCACTTTTGCATAAAAATTTCAGAATTATTCAAAAGGCAACTGGAAATTTGAAGACATTTATAAAATACATCCACCATTAAATAAAACAACTTCTGGTTAGTGGGACTCTGAGCAGATATTTCCTCAAACTGTGAGAAAACACTTCAGAAAAGAATCAGTTCATTTTCCTGTTGCCTATACTTTTAGCTACTTATCACATACTAGTAATGGTGAGTGACAGAATACAAGGCTAGATGCGTACTTCATCTGATGCACTACATTCATTCCTGCAGTGCAACTGTGTGGAAAAGTAGCAAATCCTGTTTGGAAAATAAAAGGCAAAAAGAACTACATATTCATGTCACAAACAGACTTTTCTGAATGCCTTGGAACCTGACTTGGAGTATGGAACAATAATGAAACATGACACTGATAAACAACTAAGTAATTCTTCTGTATTTGTCCTTATGTAGCTTCTGCCTGAATAGTTACAACATGATTAACTGGAACCTGGAAAAAAAACAGTTTCTTAATCCAGGGAAGAGAGGGATTTAAAGATTGTGTAAAATAGTTATCAGTCTCCAGATAAAATTAATTTTCCATTTTAATGATACGCAATACCTAATCCCAGAGGATGGCAGAAGCAACGTAATCCTTCTATTTTTCACCTTTAGAAATTAATGGGTGTTAGTGTTGTATACACTGAATGCCACCCACAAAAGGATTATTCAGATGTTACCATAACATTGCACATATTACATTGCACTAGTAGATGGCTGCTACCAGAGCAGCAACTAGGAGATTGAGAGAATAGTCCTGGTCGTGTTATCTATTTTTGCTTTTAAAGAATTTGCAAGGGAACCTCCAAAATAAGAAGAAATAGGTGGTCTGGTTTATGATAAAAAGTGAAAGTACAGAATGAAACACCATCCCAATTTACCTCAGTACATTATTATTTTCAAAAGAGACAGACTACAGTTAGAAATACACTTAGAATTTGCTGACACTAAGTAGATCTCATGCATTATTGAAAAGAACACAAAATCTTTCATTTCTCCTTCATAGACCACTAAGGCCAAAATTCTCTGATTGAGATAGGTCTGGTCCACATCAGGATTGTCAAAATTAAACAAAAATGAGAAGTACAGGGCAAAAACATTAACCTCACATTAATGGCTTTCTGTCATTTTTGCTTGCTGTTTTTCTCAGTTCTTTTTTTTGTGGTTAAAACTAGGCTATTTTAATATTTGATTATACTATGTACAACTCAATTTGTAATTATTTTTTTTGTTGCCAAGTCAGTTTCTTCATAGTTCCTGGGCCACTAACACTGTCTGCATTATTTTGTTGTCTGGAAGGCAGGTAGAATTTGCATAATGGCTAAGATGGAGGCACAATCACTGCATGGAAACACATAATAAATATAATCTGTAATATTCGTAACACATACACTGCTGGAAGCTCCATAACTGGGTGACTTTCAAGTGGATAATCTTTAGCAGAAACAGGTTCTCCAAGATTCAAAACAGATAACTGGTAGAACTGTTCTCACCTTGTGAAGAAAGTTGGGTCACAAGTCATAGTACCCATTATGTCTGAAAAAATCCATAATTCATAATGTAACTGTACAGACTAGATTTATCTTGCTCTAACGAGGGTATCAGGATCCTGGAAAGCCTAGCAATTTTGGCTGAAGTATTCCATTAATACCATGGGAATTCACTAGTGCTGACACCATCCTTAGCATGCCTTATTGTCATATGACAATATCAGAGAAAAACTTCCCCAGCTGACACAAAAAATACATTTATATATTTCCATTGTTCTGTGCAGTAAGTTGTTCAAGTAGGTTTCTATCTACAGAAAGTGACAGCAAATTATGTAGAAAATAGATGTGAATGTGCATTTGAGTTTTCTCACTGTCACATATTCAGAATGTGCACCAGCAAGAGATAAAATTTGACTTAATAAGGAACTATTAGTTGAAGTTCCATGAGCTGAACTGCAAAGGAAGATAAATCATCGTGAGATACCCTTTGGCTCAAAGAATGTCTTTAAATTTATGAACTGTCCAGCTGTCAACTCTAAACTAGCTCTTCGGGCTCATACATTGAAGATATTGTAAATGATAGACCTGCCCTTTAAAAATGACTTTGTTTGTGTGAGTCTGACTTAAAGTAACCCAAAGAATTCTGATGAGGAAGAGTGCATTTATTCTTCTAATACTCTGCATTTTAAAGCTGAAGCGTAGGTCCAAATGTATTCCTACATTTTTCAGCATTACAGTAAGAAGAGGAACTCCCAGAAACTAACAGCTTCTATCTCTCCTCCCTCTTCTTGTTTACTTTCCATGCAATGTCTCCTTTCGCTCATTTAATTAATCTTCTCTCTATAGTTGTGGAGTGAGGAGAGCTTCATTCTGGTCTGAATGAATCAATGGCTGGATCATCAGGCCCAAAGAGCTCTGGTGAACAAAGCTTAATCCAGAAGCAATTAGTCATAAGTGATGTCCCCCAAAGTCCAATACTGGGGTCAGTTCTGTTCAGTATCTTTATTGGTGGGGATCAAAGAGGATCAAATGCATCCTCAGTGAGTTTACAGATGCTACTCAGCTGGGTGGGCTGTTTGAGGGTAGGAAGGATCTATGGAGGGATCTGGAGAGGCTGGGTCAGTGGGCCAAGGCCAGTGGGATGAAGTTCAACAAGGCCATGAGCTGGGCCCTGAACTTGAGTCACAACAATCTAATGTGGCATTACAAGCCTGGGGAAGAGTGTCTAGAAAGTTGCCCAATGGAAAAGGTCCAGGAAATGCTGATTGACTGATGGCTGAACACTAGGCAACAGTGTGCCTAGATGGTGAAGGCAGCCAAATGTATCCTGGCCTGCATCAGGAATAGAGTGGCAAGCAGGACTATGGAAGTAATTGTCCCACTATACTCAACACCGGTGAGGCTGTGTCTCGAGTACTGAGCCTATGAAATAACTGATTATGTTAGTTTATCTATAGAAGTTTTTTGAGGGTTTTATGTTTGAAAAGTTCTTGTGACTAATACTGACACCTGCAGAGGCACCAATGAATCAGTCTAGATGGGATATTGCCAGGTTTGGTAGATGCTACTGAAACCTGTAGGACATCCATGACTCAGTTGAGTATCTGCACAGCCAGCTATAATTTTGTGGTATTCCAGTTACTCATGAAAAACTGTGTGCAAAAGAAACAAAATGCTCATGTCTATAGCAGCCCATAAGCAGAAATTTTACATGGAGACTGTAAGGATATTTCTGAAAGAAAAATCAGCTACAGTAGAAATGCCTATTGCAGGCTTAATAGTGAAGGTTTGGTGTGTGTTTGAAACAAATAAAGCTGCTAGTTGAATGAAACCAAGAACAACCAAGAAAAGAAAGGACTGGCTAATGAACATACAAATGGTCAGTGGAATAAATGAGCAACCAGTACCAGACTCAGCAATTCTGCCAACTTGTCATGAACAGCCTAAGAACTTTCTACTTGTAGAAGTTTCTACTTCTAAGTCAGTCTTGGGTTTGATTATGTTAAATCCTTTTTATATCAATGCTGTTTCACTGTTATTTCCTCTGATGAATATATCCCTTTAGGGATCCCATGTTAACCTACCCCTGCTGATCACTATTTTTACTTTTTAATCTGGTTTTTATTTTCTCCTATTTACCTTCAAGCGGGACTAAAACTGGGTTTGAAAACATCATGACTGTATAATCTCAGGGCTAAATTTCTCAGCTGGAGGACCAAACCATTGAGATTTACCTGAGGATTAGTTCATGTAACATGGATATTCACTAAAAGCCTTTATTGCAGAGGTTTAAAAAGTCCGAGCTAGAATCCTAGCTAGTCATGAATATTTTATTCCAGGACATGATTATGAAAATATTTTTTCTTTGACATTTCTTTCAGAAATTGTGCAGTTTCCATTTTATCAGCACACATTCAGGTGCATCAATGCAACATGACTATGTTTTATTCACATTTGATATAATCACACAACTGTCATTTCAAGATGATCGGTAGCAAGCCCCCATGTTTTCAATATAAAAAACAAGTTCCTACATAGAGTTGTAATTCCTATAGAATTAAAGAATCTTCTCACAAACTCAGTTCCAAGGCAACTGAAGTAAGCATGGAGTTCTGAAAGATGTGTTATTTATTTTCCCTATGATTGCTAAATCTGATTTAATTTTGGTTATAAAGGAACAATTCAGTATTATTTAACTTTTGTTGAAAGAAAGATCATTGTGCTGCAGAATGATTTACTTAGAAATTATCCTCCCATGCCTCTCAAATGTAATTCAGTAAGAATAAAATCCACCTCCAAGTTTACAGAAGTCACATTTCATTTACTGTTGGGCTCTATAATCATATTCTCTATCCGTTATTAATTTGTAATTAAGAAGCAATGAGTAAGAACTATTGCAGGGTTTCATTTCTGCCCCAATTAACATTTTGGATTTTGCTTTGAGGTCTTCATGACAAATAAGTTGTGAAACTAAATGATGTGGCAAGCTATCTATATTTAGCAATCTCTAATTTTAGCTTGTATTTTACTGGTTGAAAACATGAGCAACTGACAGCAGTGCAGACAGCAGGAAAGAAGAATGAACTAATATAAAAATCCCCAATAGCATACATTAATCTTCCCTGACTAAAACCCTCTGTTTGGCCTTTCTTTAAAAAGGAAAAATTTTTCAAACTAATGAAACCTAGAGGCAAGTCTTTTTGCATGGATTTTGAGCAAAATACAAAACTGACCTAAACATTAGTCTTAAATTTAGCTGTGATAAATTTCTTCTCAGACACAGCCAAGGACCATTTCTTCTCATTTTATTCCATGTTACCTAAAATCTGATTATTTTGGCATCCAGCTCTTAGAAATCACAAAGTATGCTTGCATTTATGTGATTTCATCAGCACATTCATCAGCCTCCACCATCTAACACTGTAGAGCCAGCAAGGGGATACAAAGCTTGAGCTCCAACTTCATCTCAATGCATTGGCAGTTAGCTGGTGTGTTTTCTCATTTCTGTACTTCTGATTATGTCAAAACCAGATTGAAACAAACAAATTAACTGATAAAAACAAAAAATAATTTAAAAGTATATTTTCCTGGAAATATCAGTATCACTTTTCAGGGTTTGAACTTCACCTAGTACCCAATAAAAGGTTTCAGATGAAGTTTAAAATTCTTTATATCCTAACCAGAAGCTGGTGATTCAACAGTTAACAAATGCTTAGAATAATGATGCAAACTTTTCGAAGATTTTAGAGTAGGTAATGACACTGGTAATAAAGTTAGTCTACAGTACAAAAAAGAAGGTACCACATATGATTGATTAGTTTACTGCATGACTCTCTGCCAATAAACTTCTAGATTAGAATATAATTTAAACTTTGCTTCAGACTGTTATAACCAAGAGATGCATCTCAAAATATAATTTTCCACAGGAAAATTAGAACATTCCACATATTAAAAAATGTCACATGCAATTCTATTTTCCTTTTTTTGGTTGCCTGAACTGACAATTCAAGTAAGAAGTTATTTAGGGTAATATGATGTATCCAGTCTGGGGTTTTTTGTAGGTATTTTATGTTTTCTAATCATTCTAAATAAATTTCTAAAATGTATTAAACCAAGACAAAAAAAATTAATCAAATACATTTTCTTATACTGGTTATTTTACTCAGATCACATAAAAATTAGAAAAAATAACATGAACTGAACATCAGATGCAGTTTTCCTTTGAATTCTGCATCTGTTATCAGACTTGACAAGACAAAAATCATCAGACACAAAGGTGTTGGGAGGAAAATTACTATAATTAAATTTAACATAGCCAGAAGCCAACACTTCATTACAGCACAGAAGAAATTTCATGCTAATGAGAAGGTACCTCTGAAACAGACATTTCTATGGCTTTGAAAGCAAATAACTGTTTTTCTTCTAGGCAAACAAATAACAATGAAAAAGTTCTGAGGCCCTGCCAAGACCTACCTACAATACTACATTTGGATTCTTCCACTCTCCAACCCTACCAGATCACTCCTCTAGCATTGGACTAAAATTTCAGAATTTTTTTTTTTCTCATAGGTATCACATTAAGAAATACACTGTTCCAAACAGTAGTGACCATTACACTTTCCAGTTTTGTTGCTTTTTTTGCATGCTAGCAGTAAAAATGTCATACTTTGCAATACTCCTCTATGCCATCTATCCACCATCACCAGCCTCTACCATCAGCCTACACTTGGTTGTGTGTTGGCATATCCTGTAAAACCATAGAGTTCTGTAGGAGCTCTTGGTCTCTCTTAATTGTTACTCTCTCTTAATATTACCACTGTTCCCACATTCAATTACAATATGTTGTTACCTTTCTTCAGTTAGGGTTTGTTTTTTTTCAGATTACAGACATAACTCTTCTTACAACTTTATTTCCTAAATGAAAGATCTTTTAGCATAGGTCACACATTGTATTTTCACGTTTGTCATTCAATGGATTCAAATTCTGAACACCACTATAGACTGTAAAACATGATGCAAGTTTCAACGAATCTGGGAGACTGTGAAATCAGCTGCAGATATTCTTCAGCACTGGGTGGTCATAATTATTCACTGACCATAGGTGCTGTTTATTGGGGTGGTGATATTGATCCTCAAGACAGGGGAGACCTTTATGTGATAAAGTCCTCAGGGTCTGCTGATTTGATTGCATCGGTGCAGAAGTCAGCTTGTACCCACGCAATGTATGAGTGAAACTTGTTTCTCAAATCCCCAATATCACAGAATCATAGAGCTGGAAGGGACCTTCAAAGGCCATCTAGTCCAACCACCCTGCAATAAGCAGGTACGTCCTGCACTAGATGCGTTTGCCCAGAGCCTCATCAAGCAAGGCCTTTATTAGTCCCTCATTTGTGGACTGTACAAGATCACATACAAGCTACCCACAATGTGGAACAGCAGGGTGGTGCACTATGGAGAGACCTGTCAGAGCAGGCTCATATACCTACTCTGAGTGATTTTGTTTAAGAATTGGTAGATGATGGACACAGGATAGGCTGAGTTGGCTCAGCCATTGAGAAGCTTCTTTACGGCTGCCCCTCACTGTCAAGTCTTATAAGCCTAAGCCAAAACTTGAGTTTAAATCTAAATCTGATAAAAAGTGTAATGATCTCAGACAACAGGACTGTGCTGATGAGAGTGTTTGGATGGTTGTTACACAGTTCATCCACAACTGAACTCCAAGCTCTGGTTTAATTGCTGAGCAGGAGCATTGATTTGGTAAAGAAAGTCTGATCACCATGATGCATATAGCTCCTGACAAACCCACATTCTTGGTCCCACCAAGGGATCTAATGGACAGGAAAGTTACATCATAAAAAACCCATATGTTCCAGATAGGACTGACTTTTAGCAGTTCAGTAGCACTCAAACATTATGAAACAATTGTCTCTGTACTGGTAGGACTCATAAGAATTCAGAAATACTTAAACCACTAGCCTAAGACATAAGAAGAAAAAGGGGGTGGGGGGATGGCGTGGAGGGTGGCTCATTAGAACCAAGAAGAAGATTTTGAAGACTAAAGTTTGATACCTGACATATATAAACCTTGATATTTAAGCTTTTTCTCTTACAAGAGCATTATACTCAATTATTTTCTAAGCAAATGCAGATATTTGGAAAAAATACCTATAAAAGTGCTAAAGCACTTCTAAATTAAATTACTCCTCTCTCCCATATCTCAAAGCTCACAGAAACTTTATTGAGCTGCTCTGTATTTTACAGGGAAACAGTCTTCTCCAACTTCCAGCAGGCTCTACTTGCTAATCAGGCCTTAATTAAAATGAGCTGCAGCTGGTTTGAGGCCCTCCCCTCTCCCCAACCCCAGTGCCCTGTTTCTAATTTCAGAACTAATCAAAATTCTCACAAGCCAGCCTAGTCTGGCTACTTTTCTTGATATAGTCTTCAGCATTTCTTTAGTGTTCTTTTACCCTTCTATCCTCTGTTTGTCTTCTAAGTACATAATTTTAATAATAGTTTTTCCTTCTTCTTTTTCTTTTTTTTCCTCCCAGTTGTTCTTTGCTGCTCAGGAAATATTGTTGCAGAAATTTTTAATTTTTTTTGTATTTTCCTTGCTTGGAAACTTATTTCTGTGGTTGATTTAATGAGGCTTTACGTTCAAATAGACTGACAAGAAAGGCTTACCAAAAGACAGCACAGCTGCTTTACATGCTCTGCAGCTACTGCTGCCAATACATTTTAGCTGAGGCTTGTGATTCCTGTCTTTACACTCAACTGAATCAAATTCCATTTGTTTTTTTTTGATGAGGACAAACATCCACAGGGATGACCTTCCCTGGATTTGTGTCTTTCTGCAGGGCTGAAAAGGCTGGCCAGACTCTTGAATCTCTGCATTTCAGTATCTCACCATGTTTCTGAATATATATTACTGGACAGACCTCATTTCAGCTTCCTTGTTATGTTCCTGACTCACAGGAGTTCATTTATAAAAGCCAAGAAAAACACTAAACTCTTCTAGACAGTAGTCTGATATGACAACTCTACAATTGTATTTCTGAGCATATAGAAAAACACTGTGAAAGGCATAATGTGGACAAAAGGAAGTAAATAGATACATTCACTTAGTACTGAGAGAGCAACTTTATGTCACAGCTTTCCACTTCTAGTGTAAGAAAAAAAGGATAATTATCTGCCATTTAAGTATAACCAATAATAGAATTCAATTCATAGAAGATGACAAGTAAAAGATGAAGAGTGAAGAGGCAAATAGTGGCTGCCCTTGCTTGTTCTTGCCAGAAAATAGTTAAGCCTTGACGAATACATGTTTGCCATGAGTGTTTCAATCTATTAATTCCCTGGGAGTCCAAGAGATTGGAATAAATGTTATAAATAATAAAATTTACATTAAGTGTTTATAAAAACAATGTAACTGTGAAACTACAGGTTTAACATGCACAGAATGTTTCACAAGGCAGCAGCAACTGCCTCTTCATTTTCAATTAGTTTTCTAAGTAAATACAATGCATTTTAACATTTGCTATACAAAGAAAAAATTTCACCTGCTCTTGGTCTTCACATTCACATGCTTCACCTTTGTTTATCATCATCAATTGTGCCTACTTACTGATTCTACTTTGAGTCTGAAGTGACAAAAGTCCTTTAAGTTGAATGCAGAGGTATCTTGCTTTTGCCAGTGATAGCTATAATGCTCTTCCACCATCCTCAACATAATGTATTGAAAGATCATCTCAATTTAAAAGGTCCTCACTAATGGAAATTCCAGATCTTTCTATTTACAGACACTTACTGGCTGTGTCAAATCTTATGCTGTTTTGTGCTGTCCTTTTTTCCTGTATTTCTGTCCCTCTCTCCTTTTTATAACAACGAATACATGTGATGAATTTGTGAAGATACTTACGATACCCCAAAGATACTTAAGGCAGATGATATTGAACCCTTTGTAGTTGACAATACACAGTCTATGACTGATTGCCCTCTCTGCTTCATATCTAAATATTGATCATATCAAGGAGTTTATTCTTATCCTTTACAGAGACTTTTCTTTCCTTACAAACAAATGCAGTCTACTTAATGAAATCTTGACAAACTGCAATGAAAATTCTTTGGAAACTCAGCAGCCCTCGTGAAGCAAAGACAACAACTTCCTTTTCTTCCCAAAGAGACTTTCCAGAACCTAATTCTGAATTCTTCTATGATTAATAATAGATCATTAATGGGAAATTGACAGGTGTTTTCATGTTCCTCTCGTCTGTAGGGAATGATAGAAGTAAAAGGATACATATGAATTTACTGAAAACAGAAGAATTTAGAGATTTTGAGAAAAAGCAGTACATGTAAGAAGCAGAGATGTTTGATCTAAGCAGATAATTAAAGTTCTCATTCCAAGGGAGTGAAATAAGATGTTACAATGAATTGTAGCATTTTCAGTTAATATATAAATGAAATAAAATTTTGTTATAGGAAAAGAATACTTTTTTTACCAGGAACCTGTACTTATGATAGTTTCACTAGATAGTGAGCTAGAAAACACAAGAAGATAGAGGACTGCCTTGCAGATCCAGTAAATTTTATCTCATTTTGCTTTCCTGTAAATGACCCTGAAGGTAAAGGCTAGTGAATGATCACTTCGGGAAATTACCAGATTCATTTTACATGGCTAGAAATGAACACTTTTTAAGAGACAATGAAAAATAGAGACAATAATGAGATTCTACACTTATTTTTTTAGCTATATGGTGATAAAATATAAGCACAGTGTGAAGACAAAATGGAAGAAAAATCACACTAAATATCTACTGCAAAAGTAGCTTGGGTGAGTCGATTTGTGTCCAAGGGCAGTCATTCTACAATCTATGGAGTTATAAGTCAGAGAAAAGTACTGATTTCTTTATGTGCAGGCATTGAGGTATTAATTTTGGTCTTACTTGCACTTACCATACCTTTACTGCTATTTTCATCCAAGTATTTAAAAGGAAGTTAAATGAATAATTTTCTTTCCACAGGAAACTGGAATGACTCAATACATGCAAAAAATCCTGAATTTATGTTTAATGGAATTGAGGAACCTGTTTTGGCATCGTTTGTAGAATGAAGTTTAAAAAGAAAATATTAGGATCAAAACTTCATTGCTTATTAGACTCCTTATTTCGGAATATGTGTGGTAACAAAATGTTACAGGAAAAGTAATATAAGGAGGCTCAAATTTAAAGTGATGTTTGGGTTTTGTTCTCGGATTTGGGATCTAAATCCATTTCTCATAATAGATCTGCAGTGGTTTATTACTTTTGTGTTTGACAACCTTTTTTAGTTTCTCTATGATAAGCTCAAGGATATTCTGCCAAAAATATTGTTCTGAAATGTGTATTTCTCAATTTCAAGTAGTAAGATAGTTGTGTAATACAGCATTTAAATAAATCTCAGGAAAAAATTATCATCCCACTGGAACTTCATAATTGAGTTCACTCCTTGTGTATTATTTAGTAGTCACTCTTTGCAACAATTTCCCTGTCAAATAAATGGGAAATAGAGTGTTCACCTTTCTCACACACGTGTTAAGAGGTAAACTTCTTTAGCGTTTTGTAGACGTACATCTTTCTTTGAAGCCTGCTGTATTTTTAGCAACAGTATTTGCACAGTTGACTCCAGAGTATAGATGGAAAGCACATACCATATGGTACAGAAAAGGCATTACATGAGAAAGCAATCTTTGGTGACTATGGATATCAAATCTACGAGGAAAAAATGTTCATTTAAGTAGATCAGAGGCAATAAGAGATATCTGTTCCTAAGATCAGGGAGATAAAACTGTTTCTTCCTGTAATGGACATACAGAAAGGACACCGGGAAAGATGTGAGGGAAAGATGAAGATTATTTAAGAGTTGGAACTTAAAGAATGGATTTGAAGCAGAAAAAGGCATCTTTTTTCAAGCCTATGGTTATGTTTCTGATATCTCTTGTAAGATGGACCTAGAAAAAAGAAGAGTTATTTTGATGGTTTCCTGCTTCATATCTCCTTACAGCATAATCAGACTAATAAAACAATTAATCCCTAAGAAACTTCAAATACACTTGAGTGAAATTGTTCTTCTAATATTTGATGCTACTTCATGATCTTGCTAGGATAACTAGGTAAAGAAATAGTGAAACTACTGAGTTTGCTGAGCAGCACTAATTCAAATATGTATATTTTAAGAAGTATTTGTGCTTTTCTATTTGTTGATATGTAAAAACTATGTAGTTGTGTTGTGATAGGTACTTGTGTTTATTCCCCACAGCAGGGAATAAAATTAATTTTCAGTCCTTAGACATCATTAGTCAGTAGAGAAGAAAGCAAACTATACTTCTGTCATCTTTTTTATAAAAGATTATTTGTATGCATTGTTTTACTAATAGTCAGGAGATTTTTCAGGTCAAATGGTAGAAAAAATTCACATAGAAACAAGTAGAAAATTGCCAGGAAGCTTGCATATATAAAGAATTAGAAAGGGTTTCTCCAAATTGATGTAAAGTTAATCTGTCTTTCTTGACTGTTGAACACAATGCCGTGCATAAGCCAGAAAGCCCATGAAAGTCTCAAAGTCCATGATTTGCTGACTACAAAAAGAAACTCTCCATAGGAGAACCTGTTTGCTTATGTTTATTTCTTTTACAATAAATAAATTGGTTGTTAAGCAGATTAAGAAAAAAACTTTAGCCTGCCTTATTATGGCTGTTCTTTAAAAGTTGTCGAGGGAAAGCATGGTTTATGTAAATCAACATCTTATTGTCTTTGTAAATATGTCCCAAAGTTAAGGTTGAGCATATGACTAAGTTAATTGCTGATTTGTACTTTATTCTGCAAGTAATTTATTGTAGAACTCTTAACAGGTTCCTGCAATCACAGCAAAAATGGTTAATAGAAGCATACCTTTCTTTTGCCCTGTTTTACAACTTCTGACATATGACTTTCAGATCTTTGAACTACGACATCGCTATTTAGAACTTGTGAGGTGAAATCCAAAGAGTAGTAAGACCACATCCAATTAGAAATTAATTCCCAAATGATGTTGACTTATAGGTCACTCACCTCTAAGAAGCCATACATAATGTATTCATTACTAATTAGCTGCATCATATCTCTTGTATTATCAGCAACATGAGAGAGTTATGGTTATACAAAATGATGTGACTTGTCAAAAAAGAGTCTGTGAAAGGAACTCTTCCCTTTTCAAAAAGTCCTAATGGAATTCAGGACAGAATTATGCCAGAACAAATGGAAAATCCTGTCCTTTGTTTTTTTTTGAGATTTCAAACTACTTCTGTACCAAACCAAAACAAAGCAAGGCATGTCAGTTTGAATCTGTCAATCTTTATTGTTGTGTTTCAAGTGCCGCTTGTGTGTGCTGTCAGTAGATTGGATTAGGAAGAATATTTAGCAATTCTTAGGTTGTTGTAAGAGAATATTACATTTTTTCAGGAGTTTTGAAGGATGAAAGATATTCTTCGTGGCTTCTAGTGGCCTGGAGGCACTAACAGTAGAGAGTGGCTCTTGTGGGAAGACTTCTAACTGTTCTCCTAAGCACCTAGGTGAGGCAGAAGCTCCCTTCTTTTCCTTATGAAAACACAGACCTAGGGGTAAACTAATGCCTTAAATCTAGTTAAGTTAGAGAAAGGATTCATCTCACATAATCTTAGCTAATTTACTTTGGAGAGATATATTGAATATATCAGGGAAGTGGACAGCTAGCTGTATAGAAACCTCTGCCAGTGTTGGTTACTAAAACACGGCAAAAGGACTTCCACCACAAAAGCATAAATATGGCTTTGATATCTCCTACTCCTTCAGGAGTGCAGATATGAGTACAACTTTTTACCTAGTTCCTCAAGAATTGTACAAACTTTGCATCTACTTCCAGAATTAGGAATACAGTTTTCAGAACCTGAAAATGCAGTGGATTACTTTTTTAGATATGCTCCTCAAAAGTGGAGATTAAACACTTAGTAACATGATTACCTATTTTAACTGATTAAGTTTAAGATTTCTGGAATAAAGCTCCTAATGTAAACTAAATGTTGAAATGCTAAACACAGTCAAAAGTAAAAAAGTCAGTTTGAAAACCCAGTTTAGGATACCAACTGGAGAGCCCACCTCAGAATGCAGGAGTGGAAAATGAGAAGAAACACAAATGTGAAAAAAAAAGATCATGGAGGGCTAATTTGGCTTGTTTAGTGGCTACTTTTAAAATTTCATGCCAATTTAACATGGGTTAGCTTAAATTCTCAAATCATCTGACTGAAAAAACAATCCTCTCATCTTTAATAAAAGCACTAAGTCTAGTGAGTTTACTGTCCAAGGGGCAAGCTTAGAAGAACAGAGGAAAAGACTGTCTTTAGAAGGTCATTATTTTCATTATTTTACACTCACATCATTATTTTCAGTCTAACAAAATATATCACATTGGAAGCATATGATAATGATGTGTACCTTTTCACCAGGAGCACTCAAGAGTTGTACTTGCAAGAGACTTAGGTGGAAATGTCCCTAACTTCGTGCAGTGGATGAAGAGATGACACTGGAGAGGTTGAGTAGTCCCCCAGTCACACTGCAATACAGTCACTGAGCTGAGAACACTGAGCTGCAAGTCTGTGAGATTTCATCAGGTGTCAGTCACTCAGTTTTCTTCAGCACAACCCTTCTTCACTACTGCAAATATTTCTGTGCAACTCTAATAGTTTGAGTGCGTTATCTAACCTTCACTTCTTCTGCCAGGTATTTTTTCATGTTCCTCACTGTGTTGAAACCATTTAAGTGATATATCACTCATGCATTTCATTACCTTTCAGACTCTGATATATTGTGTTCTAATCTATGTGACATTGGTAACTAGAGTTTGATTCAGCATGCCATTTTTGTAGCTCTCTGCACAATTTGGTGTGTATTTCTGCAGCATGAAAGTGATACTGAACAGCTGAACTGAATTTTCACAAGTTTACTGAAGAATTCCTCATAAGAATTACAGGAAATACAGGAAATAGGCTTACCTTGGTGTGAATGTAATAACTTTACAAAAAAATCCAATTTCTAAATTTGTATGACAGTGCACTCTGTGTTCTCCTCTAGTACTACTATGGTAGTTACATTGCCTCTCCAAAGATTTCTTAAAATTGGAAGTAAATTGCTGAACTTTTGATATGTCTTCAGAATCACACACAAAAGCAGGAAAGTAACAATGTTAAATGTCATTGTTATATTTGTCATGACTATGCTAATACCTCGCAAGCTGCTGAACTTTCATTTTTCAATGTGGAGAACTCAGCATGGGATGACATAATAAAATTTTGTTACAGTAGGAAATCATCTATTTCCATCTATTTCCATTCTAGCAATTGCAAACAGTATTTGATTTATCCTTAGTAATGATCTCAGGCATTGTCAAAACCTCATTATCGCCTAGAGTACAGGGTTCATGATTGCTTCTGATTTCCTCCAGAGTATTTTCAGAAAAAAAAATCTATTCCACTGTTGTAAAAATTCAAACTGGAAAAAAAAATTGTCAGTCAAGACATAAACATAGGGAAAGTGAGAAATGGAGGTGAGAGGAGTGCAAAATGAGCACACTGTATGTACATGTTAGTGTATGAGTATATTTGAATGTGTGGATCTATTTAGCTATATACTCAAGTTAGACATGTGTGAAGTTTGATAGTGTTACACGCACACAAGTTTTCACTAAGTTGAGAGAACAAAACTAGTGACACTAGGTACTTCATTGTTCTTCCAAAGGATAAGCTGGTTTTCTGCAGAACACCAATTTTCTGTCTGATTCTGTGCTGTAAATAATACTATTTTTTGACTCCTTATAATAACAATTTTGATGCTAACATATTCCACTGGCAATTTCTCTCAGTAGAGACATCTTTGCTTTGATTTGTAAACATAGGTTTTAATATATTTTTCAGGTTTGTGCAATGGAACTCAATTTTCATCACCTTTTCTGCAAATTCAGTTTTCCTGAGTTTGGGTCTATTGACATTGTCTTTTCATTGCGCATTTGATTTCACATATTGTTTTTGTTTTGTGGGAGCCTGATAAAGCTTTCACCTGAAAGGAGTCTGATAAAATCAGCTGCATGACCATCTGTGATCTAAGGATTACCTCACCTTACTGAAATTTGCATGAGAAATATGAAACTGCAGAAAACTCTCAGATGAGATCCAACTTTTCAGAAATCACCAAGCTAAAATAAAGCAAACACAACACAATGCTCCATAAAGCAACCTTTTCTAAACAAGACTTCCACTGAACTATATATCCCAAATTTTGCCACTTTGTTAACCTGTAAGTTCATGAAAATTTATCATGGTAGACAGAAGTCTATAAAGCATAGTAACAGAGCCTGAGGGCACCTGGCTATGGAAGCAAAAGTTCACATCTCAGGCTCCCTGCAAGTCCTGTGGGATATCAGACAGAAAATTGAGGACCAGAATATTCTGCTGCTCACTGTGATTATGACAATAAATTTCCAGTCTCAATTTTAAAAAACGTTAAATACACAAATAACTGAAAATATCTTTATCTGTACCTAGTGTTCAAAAACACAGTTTTGACTAAAAATTGCCTAGCATTAAGAAAAAAATTGCAAACTCCCAAACAAACCAAACTCAGACTAAGCACATTTTTGAGCATTGAAGGACTTTGTTTTGATTCAGGTAGCAAGTGTGAGATTCCTCAAAGTTATCTGGACTTTCATTCATCCGTTATTTCTGCAAATCACCACCCTGACATATGTCAGAAAACAGTAATGAACCAATACAAAACCTTTTGGCCTCAGTTTGTTAGCATGTGTATAGATTTTACAAGCACCTGAAAATATGAGAAAAGAATCATTTTATGCTGAAGTTAAACATAATTTCATTTTTAAATTTTAAAAGACCTATGTTTCATCAAAAATTTTTACTACAATATGAGCTCCTATAGACATCCATAAGAAGTAGCAGCAGCAAGTTCCATGGCTTTAGATACAAGCAGAATAGTTACCTCTCTCGATTGGACTGAGAGAATTCCCATGTCCAATTTTTCTTTGATACCCTCGTTGCGTCAGTTGAAGAATAATTGTAGTCTCTTCCTTTTCTTCATGCTTTTTATGGTTCCTCTGTCATATGTCATGATTTTCACCTGCATCACTCATCTATTGTATCTTTGATGTGGAGATTACAAGAGCTGGCTGACCACAAAATACTACAATGAGAGAAAAATTCAAGTGGATAATGTTTTAGGATCAGTTTGATAGAAAGATACTGAAGAAGCATATTTTTCACTATCAGCTGAGGAAATGAAGTCTCATGCAAATCACCTGGAGATTTTCTGATATACATATTTGGTCTAGACAACAATGTGGCTGGTCCCTTCTGTGTACTGAGATCACTGAAATAGTCCTTTAGCCAGAGTTACTACAAATAATGTTGAAAGCAAACCTGTAGCCACAAAGACCTTATGTGGTTTTGAAATTCTATATTCAATACTTTTAATCAAAATAATTCTTTGCAGCAAAAAAAGACAGTGAAAAATGAAAACTGGTATATAAACTAAAATCTTGGGGAGGGGTCATAGTTAACTATAGGTTGTTTTTTTATAACTACTTCTTAATGAATATACATAAGCCTAAATATCCCATTATGGTTTAATTAAAAAACCATTAGAAGAGTAACATTGTTAATGAAAGCAGGTATGAAAATGTATATCATTTACAAAACCAGACATAAAACTTGACAGATATTTTCAAATATCATAGTAAAAAGATTACTTTCTGAGGATTTCAGTATTGTATTTCATAGCTTTTATACATTATCAAGCTCTTAATTATGTAGAATTATGCAGGAGCTGGAGATGGAAACCCATTTGTGTGCCATTTTAAATTATATATTTGCCTTACTATAGGATATGAAGAGGTCTTCACCTGAGCTGTTGCTTTGCCATTTATATTTTTCAGTTCCACATTTCCAAAAAAATTCATTAAGGCATGACATTAACCTTCAATGCAGGGTTTTCAAACTCTAGTCTTCTAACTTTGTAATCTTGACAAGCTGTACTATTGTCTTTAGCTTTTTCCTGACAGTAACATTTCATGTTAGACTGTCACCTACAATATATCAACTTAATCTTTGCTGCATGAGGTGAATAAAGATAGCTATATAAAATAGGGAAAGCACAGAAGTCTAATATAAGCCAAATAAGGCTGCTACAAGGCATACATTCCCAACATATATATTCTGCAAAAAGTATTTATTTTGGAGATCTGTTTGCTTCATGGAGGTTTTTGTTGGTTTGTTTGTTTTTTTGGTGGAGAAATCTTTTATTTACTAGTAGACAAAAATATTTATAGATTATGGCAAACTTTTTATAATGTTATTGAAAATTATAAAAAGTAAAAAACTATGTAGTGCATGCAAATGCATGTCATTCATCTATATATGGTCTTTTGTAAGCAGGCCAAATATCAGCTTTCACATATTTCTACTGGGCTGTCAGGTCTGTTGGCACTGGCCTCCATTCTTCAACCTGGTCTAAAATGCCTGCTTAAATTTTTGAAGGTTTCTTGCAGTCCTAGTTTTCTTTCACTTTTTCTATGCATGCTCCGTTAACCTTAATTAAAAACTTAATAGGTGCATTTAGCTCTGAAGTTTTATTTACTACAGTATTTACTACAGTTTTATTTACATGCAGAGTATTTAAACTTTTAAGAGAGGTTATGTGAGTCCTCTTCTTAGATTTTTTTTTAGTATAATGCACTGATAGTATATAGTGACCCAGCGGTGCTCAGTGTATATGTCATGCTGACATTGTATGAACTAAAATACTTCAAATAGGTCAGATGACTACTCTAAAAATCCCTGTTTCTCTCATGTGACAATAGAGGGAACTGAATACCTCAACTATAAACATCCACATTGTGGAGATGAGGCTTGAATTGAGATGAGTCCCTCCTTTAATCTCTACTTCTAGCTTTCTTTTTGCTGGCACTAATACTCAACTTTTGCTTACAATTTAATATCCCTCAACAACAGAAATTAAAAATGAAAGGCTCACTTTTAAGCAAGCAAGCATTTTTTTAAGTTCCATCAAAAATATTAATCTGTAAGGTAAAGAGATTTTTCAAAGCTAAGCTTATTCAAAACCCAGAAAAGAGTTGGTGAAAAATCAAAGCAGAAGTCTATTTATTCCATGCACAGTAAGAGAATATGCTGCTCTTGCTAGTTGTTTACTGAGCTGGATGTCTGCAATATTCATCCCTGGGTGCAGTTTTAATTTTCCTGAGAGACAGCTGATTGTGCATGCATGCACAATCCCAGACACAGACAGAGCACCCATAAAATATTTTCATATTTTCCACCCATGGTATCATTTATCTTAATAGTTGTTAGTGCTGCAGTTACCACTTTCACAGTAATCATGGCACATTTGGTACTTGATTTATTTGAATAACACTGTCAAACACTGCATAAACAATACTGCTCCGGGACCTGGCCTAAACTTTCAAATTGCATTTTAATATTTATGTACCTTCAGACTCCGTGAGAAAAAATACTGATAGTAGCTTGCTGTCTGAATATCTGTAACACCAATGTCAGATTAAGTATGCTTTTTCGTATAATTTATGTAATCTATCATGATAGTTCTCCAGTTGATCACAAGTAAAAAGAACATTAGTTTGTATTTCAACAACTAGCTGTTACTTCAGTAACATTTAGTTGGAATCAAAGGATGCTTGCATTTTCCTGGATTTGCTTTCTAAATAGCTGCTGATCATCTAAATGACTTCACACCGATGAGTATCACAGGTAATGTTTAAAAGCAACATGAACAGAGATAGCATGACTTTTGGAGTTTGTTTTCTGGAATGTAATACCCCTCTTTGAATATTTACTTTCTGTTTTCCATTTAGCATCATCCATTAGCTGCAAAATGTTCTTTATAACCATGAGCTGGTCATAAACTATCATTGTGAATACTGCTTTTCTTAGTGGTACATTTTTTATTATCTATTTCTAAAAGCAAAAATATTATATTTTGCAGCTAGGAGTTCCACCATTAGAATTGCAATCGCTGTAGGATGCATGCTAAAGCAGGGTTCTGCCTATTAGTGTCTTGCTGCTAATAACAAATAATAGGAATATTCATAGTGTTTTCTTCTGCTTTCTATTGGTCTATGACAGTTTAGAAACTAGACATTTAAATCACATTTTTATGTAGGTGAGGTTGGAGTTTCACCGACTGCATTTAAAACCTTCTCTTTATTAGTGACCATCTGTATCTGGATATGTTATGTTCTATTATAAGTTAAATTATATTTCTGTGTCAATCATACTGCTTAGTGTGGGCTGTATTGTACTACAAAACCCTGATAGTAATTACTCATCATTCTTTGGAATAATGGTAATACATGAAGAGAGTGCATAGAGTTTGATTCCATTTCCTCTTAGGCAAAATTGCCAGCTGTTAAATTTTGTAGTTAATACAGAAATAGATTCTCTTCTCTGAGGACACCTTGCTTTCTTGGCTGGGGCAGTGGGATAGACCCTGGCTGACACGATCCCTGTCCAAATGACTCAAGGAACCTTTAAAGCTCCCAGGATTTGGGGAGTCACCAACCACCTCGACAGTGATTTTCTTTCTTCTTGAAAAAATCTTTATTTTCCTTAAAATTTCATGAAATTTGGAATAGGAAACATACTTTC
>VZTY01021799.1:24860-45727 GCA_013400935.1 Turnix velox
TGAAGTCATATTGATCTACAGACAAGACCCATTTCTAACTCTTCACTGCTTACTGCCCTAAAGGGGCTCACTCTTAAGTCAGTGAGAACACTAATAGTGCACCTAAAGTGAATATGTGTATTGCTACTTTAACTTCTGCAACCTTAGGGCTTCAGACCAGCCAATATATTATTCCAGTTGCTAATTTGTTATGAGAGCCATTATTGCCATAGCTGTCACCTTGCAAATAGATTGCTGTCTACAGGGTCTTATATTCCTGATGTACAGCAACTATTATGATACTGCATGACATAATAATATTATAATACAGAATATAATACTCTCTGATTTCTGTGTTCTGGAAATGTTAATTTCATGCATTTTCCACAAGCTTCAGCCTATTTTCACAAGCTGTTAAACTCATTTGAGTGAAATGAAAACACATTACTTTCCTACATTCACTGAACCACACAAATCTATGGAGGTAAAGTCAATCTCTTTCTGAGATTGCTTTGTTTTGTGATTTTTATTGTGATCCTGACAACTAAAAAGCATTAGTTCTGTTATCATGTAATTATGCAGTTCCAAGAAAATTGTGAAAATATGATCACCTAGAGCTCAAGAAACCAGAAATCAAACTAAAAGAAGAAAGACCGTAATGTCCTTTTAAATCTGCTGCATTTTAACAGAGTCTCACTGAAATAGCAGTATTTCAGTTGTGTATCTCCTTTCTTCACAAGCTCAAATGACTGAGTTAAAACAATGTAGCCTTTAGACTGGTGTAGAAAAGCCACAGAAAATGGTAGAACTATATTAAAAATGTAGTTACCAGGAGAATGAGTAAAGCCGACACATGACTAATCAGAGAGTATAATTTGTACATTTCAGAGACAAAGTCAAACTAGGATATTCCATAACTGCTAATTTCGGTCTAAACTTCTTTCAGTAGAATAGAGCATATAAACTTGAATTACCTCCTAGTAAATTACGCATGGAAAAGTAAATTTGGAAAAAACACACATAATCTCTATGTTAAATCCAAAAGGGACAGAAGTCAAGATTTGGTACATGATGTATCTCGCTTCCTTCAGATGTGAATTCTGATTTTTCTTATTGCCTTACTTCTCTGCATGCTCCTGAATGTACCATCTTTGTGCTTCCTTCTCCAGAAAAGCTCATATATTGAACAATTTATTCAGTGTAGCCTGGGAGAAACTAGTGAGTGCTGTTCGTCAAATTTTCCTTCTCTGGGAACTTCCTGGAATATTATTTCCACCCACTTTTGTCTGTACAGATTGCAAAAACTGAATAGACTTCCCTAACTCCTAGACACATTGTTTTTTGAATTGTACATAGCCTATGCAAAAACCTTTCCATTAAAGACACACACAGGGATTGCTTGAATGATCCTCTTACTGTAATTAATTACTCTCTGAGCTGTGTTTTCTGTTCAAGCTCTTGCTGAAGCTGATGCTTTCAATTTCAACATCAAGGGAGAACATGTAATATTCAGTAATCTTGGTATTACAGAACTGGAACAGAGTTCACATTTTTTTATTTGCAGCAATCAATCCACCTGTGAGTATGACCATCTAATCCTTTTAAGATTTTGCCTTTGGAAATGCTAATTTTTGCATTTTCTTATGGAAAAATACTTTTTCTTCTTTATACCGTAATTCTATTTTTAAAATAGTTATTATTATATTATTATTTTTTAATAATTTATAAATAATTTATCATACCACTTATTATTATATTTTTATCATTATCTCTTACCTTTTCATCCTCCTGTTTTCTCTGATGTATTTCAGATAGAATGCAGTAAAAAGAAATAACCAAAAGGACATTTTTGTAATAAAAGCGTTTCTACAGATCTTTCTTGTTAAAAGTTTAGTGGTAGCATTTTATTAATTTGTATTTTGGATTATAAACAGTACATTGAAATAATGATTTTGCTTTGGGAATAAGTCCAGAGATTAAAAAAAAAAAAAAAATTGATCATTATGGCAAGTCAAAGCATCATATGCAAATTAAGATATATATATTGAAGACCTGGAGTCTTAAGAGTCATGGCTCATATACAGAACAATCCTAATCCCATTTGCCTTATTTCATAAATGGATTTCAGCTAAGGAAGGCTGCTGTTTTGTATAGGACAGGCAGGCAAAGCTGAAATATTTTTATGACAGAATGGGCTTATAAAAAATATGCAGAGGCTGGTAGAGAACATTGCATACACAGTACTCAGTAAAAGTGGAAATCTGCCTGAGATACCTCTTTGGAGCTAAATAAACTCTATTGTTCTCAAAACTACTTGACTTTTGTGTGACTGTTGAGACTAAACAATTCTGGAATGTAAGAGGGCCCCATTTCATAAAGCAGTTTACCACCTTATTGCTTGTGCAAATCCTACATCTCACTCCTAAGAGGTATAAAAACTCTATAGAGGAAGGAAATACTCAGCTTAAGTGGTTCCTCTGAAGTATTTTGTACTAGTAAGTACAATGTTCCCTCCTACTTTGTCTTCATTCCATGTCATCCCTACAAGTATAGTCCTTTCACTGGCCTCACACTAAAGGAGAAGCTCCTTGACTTCCACTCTTCCATCTTCTTAATCAGCACAACTGTCTGCTGTTTCCTTCAGACAATCCTTCCAAACAAGGATTCAAAACCATACACCTAAGGCAACTCCTGTGTTTATGCAGACAAAATACCATCTTCTAAAATATTACATATCTGCAAAAACAATTGTCTAGGCTCAACACCTTACTGCAATTGTCTCTAGTATAGCACAGTCCGTTGTTGATAGAAAAAAAGGTAGGGAAAAAAAAAAGGATTAATTTCTTCTTCATTAATGGAAAAACATTCGGAATGTTAGGTGAAAAAACACAGGGTAAACTGCTTTAAAAATGCATATTATACCAAATGGGGTTTTAATTTAGCATTTCTTAGTTTTAATCCTATTTTAATTGTCACAGACTATGATCACTAGCATCAACAGGTCAGTTACTGTTCTCAGACAAAATGGTTAAGAAACGTTCGACCTTTTATGGAAGATCATGCATATACTTGAAAGCAAAATTATAGTCTGTCGGATCAAAAAAATTCTGGCCTCAGCTTTGCAGAAAATGTAATTGTAATTAGAACAGTTTGTCACTGTTTTGGACCTCTCCACACAATTCATGAGGAAACTGCATTTTGTGTCCAATTTGTATTGAGAAGAAAATACACTCAGCCCCAATGTAAGATGTTGGAAGAACGTATCAAACTGGGGAGGGCATTTTCTTATCTCAAACCCCACTTTAGTTCCTAGCATAGTGCATATTCACAGCTGGAAATTGGAGATAGTAAATGGTATTCACATCCAATCTGGCACCTAGATTTCTTGATTCTCTGTACTTTTCCTGGGGTTGGAGAGGAGATAAAGAGCCATATGGTAGATATTGGGAAAGTTTCAGCTGGACAGTATAAAAGGTTGCTTTTTAACAGTGCATGAGAATGTGAGGACTGCTAATTCATCTTTTTTTCTCTTTCCTCCTCTTCCATCAGCTCCAGAAAAACTGAACTGGATGGTCATAATGCTGATCCAAATATAGGTGTCTACTATTACCTGGATTACTTAATACGTCCTGAGAGCTAGCAGACTTTAATCATCAGTTTTAAAACTGCAGAATAACTGTGTATGGAACAGAAAATCAGAATTCAGCCAAAGAAAAATAGGGAGATAAACCTACATTCACATTTGCAAACCAATGGAGGTAACCAGTCTGGAGAACGCACCACTCCACCCCTGTCAGGATAGAGAGAAGGTTTAAAATGCATAAGAAGGCTATGAAGAGAAAAACTGGACAACATGAACAAGGATAATTAAAGCTGCTGTTACTGCTTTATGAGCTCTCACTAGACACTACCTTACTCTTCCAGAGAATGACAATACAGCTGTAAGCTGCAAATTTTTTAGGTAATTTGTATTTGTGAGTTTTATGCATATAGGTAACAGAATCTAAAATTCTTCAAAAACTAAGAAATCGAGTTTTAACTAAGCTTAAGATAATTAGGATGAGAATTAGGGGGAATTATGTACAGTTCCTCCTAATTAAAAGGATAACCGAAGACAAAGTTGGCTCTAAAATTACAGTAATAACAAAAAAACCTCCGGTCAGCAGTGAATTTTACTGTTGAGTGCTAAATATTGATATACATAGAATGAAAAAATAAATTAAAAAAAACTATTAATGAAGTATGAACCTGTGATTTGGTCTCAAGTGGCATATTTTACCCAGTTTCCATCACTCAGAGTGAAATCCTTTTCACATAACACTAATTGTCAAAAAAATAAGGCATTTTCCCTAGATTAGCTTTCTAGGCTCCCATTTGGTCATATGGACAGAGACATGGCCTCTCCATGTGACTGCTGCTAATTCATGAAAGATTTCTTCTCGTATGTTAGAAAAGGAAATGAGACTGTTCAGTCCTGGACATAAAATACTTAATGATTTACATGTAAAAGCATGGCACAGGTTTGCAAATTATAATTACTATAGTTATTATTTAATGTTCTAAACCAGTAAAAAATTCAACTACAAAGTAGATGCATTTGTGTCAGAATATCAGTCTTTGCATACAGTAAGTGTTTTACAGAAAATCAATGAAAAAGCAGGGGAAAAAAAGAATTTTTAAAGATTGAAATGTTATATTTCCTTGTGTAATTCTATCAGAATATTTTCTGATGTAAACAGAGAGAGTAAAAAGATAGAAAGAAACAAACTACTAGGAAAAAGATCACCAATAAACTTAACCAAATTGATCAGGAAACAAATAAAGAGATGCTATCCTTACAGTTATTGAAGGATCTATAGAATTTAGCAAGGAAAAACAGCAACAATCAGTTCAAGACAGTAACCCAGTAGAAATATCTATTACAGATTAAAATAAGGAGAAACAAACAAAAAGTCATTTTGCAGAAACTTGTTTGCACATAATCATTATTTAATGATTACTTCCTAATGGGAACTATCCATCTGATCATGCAAATTGTTTTCTAACCCATAAATTCCTTCAGATCTTCAAAGAGATACAGCTAATAATTTTCTGCAGATTTTCAGATTTGTAAATTACAAGAAAAAGCACCCCATTCTTAAATATTAAAATTGGATTTTTGATGATGAGATTAAGCCAACTATGTCTAGAACTCAGTGTAAAATTAAGTATATATTGTAAGAAAGGGAATGAAAGCCAAAAAAAAATCTTCAACTCAGAAAGTTCAGTATCCCAGGTACTTTATAATCCTGATTAAACTTCTAATGCAAAGTTATACAATGCTAACAGGAGAGATGGAGAAAGACGTACAGATGTTAATACAGTAGCTTTTTCTATGGAGTTTTCTGCTGTTTTTATTGATTACACGGGCCAAGAATAATTAGATGATCAGGTTAAGAGCCTGAAGTTAAGTGGGATTAATCCAGAGCACTATTCTGAAAACTGTTCTCCTAAATGAGCAAACATTTGAAGGATATTTGGAGACTATTGGGTTTTAAGGTTCTAATGGACTGCAGAGAACTGTCTGATTTAACACCCTGCAGAAACTTGACCAAGTTAATGGGATAAATTTTCAGTATCTAGTAAAATACATGCAAGAGCAGAAAGGCCTCATTTTCTAATTGACAAAAGTGCGCTGGAAAAGTGTAAAAATTTGCATAGCAACTGAAAGTGGTATTTTCCTTTTTTCCATTTTCACATAGTTTCACCATTCTCAGAATATAACAGATCTAATCAGTTGTTGCCCACAAGACATTCACAATGAAAAAACCAAATGCTTCAGTCTGAAATAGTTGGAATAAAATACTCCCATGTTATTTTTTCTGATATGGATCAGTAGATTGTTTCAGATTTTTGGAAAAAGAAAAATGGAAACCAAAAAAAAGCTATTAAAGTAGAAATAATCAGGAGGTTGTAAGTGCATTCTTTCTTTTTCTTAGAGTTAGATCTGTTCATTTAGATTGATCAGTCTCACCTGATCATGGAGCAGATCCACATAAGCAACAGACAACATAGCTTCTCTAATGACAAATCATGCCTGACAAAACTCTTGGCCTTCTAGGAGCATTACATAGTAGGTGGATAAGGAAAGAGGAATTGATGTCATCTACCCAGACTTGAACCATGCATTTGACACTGTCACACACACTCTGTAAATTGGAGAGACAAAGATTTGATGGATTGCCCACTAGCAGATAAGAAAATGCCTGGATGGCTGCACTCAAACAGTTGTGGTCAATGTCTTGACATCTAAGTGGTGATCAGTGATGAGTGGTGTTCCTCAAGGGTCAGTATGGGGACCAGCGCTGTTTAACATCTTTGTTGGCAACATGCACAGATGGACTGAATGTACCCTCAGCAAGTTTGCCAATGACACTAAGCTGTGCAGTACAGTTGACAAGCTGGAGGAAAGGGATAGCTTGCAGAAGCTTGAGAGATGGCCACTTGCAAATCTCATGAAGTTCAACTAGGTGAAGTGCAAAATCCTGCAAAGGTTGTGGGGCAATCCCTAGTACAAAAAAAGGGTGGGCATAAAATGAGCTGAAAACAACCCTGAGGAGAAGAGCTTGGGAGTGTTGATGGATGAGAAGCTCAATATGAGTAGACAATGTGCACTTGTAGCCCAGAAAGCCAACGGCATCATTGGCTGTATTAGAAGAAGTCTGGCCTGCATGTTGGTGGAGGGTATTTTGCTACCTGGAGTATTGTGGACAACCCAGCATAAGAAGGACACAGATCTCTTGGAGCAAGTCATGATGGAGGTCTGAGCAACCCATTTGAGAGGAAAGTGTCCCTGTCCATGGCAGGTGGGGAACTAGATAATCCTGGATCTATATGATGCTTAACATCCCTTGCAACTCTAACCATAGACTAGTTCACTCTTGCAGTCAGTATCCTGGAAAGGACCTTATGGAGTGATTTAACAAGTTGCTTCATATAGCGTATCAATTCATTATGAATATGTCTGACAGAACAAGTAACTGAAATACTGAAAGAGCAGTTTCAAAAAGGAAGGATTGTTTCGTAAAATAAACTATATGTTGGAACAATGTTACAAATTGTGTGACACTAACTTGATTGCTAAATTGAATTATTAAAATAGTATGTAAAAAATTAATGTTATTTATAGTGTAATCATGGTGATGTACATTTTGCCTTACTGAAAATAATCTTAATAAGTTTTAATTTTTAAGTGTGATTAGTTTTAAAATGCTATTGAAAAACATTGAGAAATTCTCCTTTCTGGGTCAGATGCAGCATCATTTAAAACAGTGAAAAATCTCCAAAGAACTGTAGCTAATAGAGATCATAAAATGTTCCAAAAATTATTTTTGTGTTTAATTACCTCTCTTTAACCTCAGAATTAACACATGAAACACGGGGTAAAGCTAAAATGCTGATGAAATTCTTGTTGCAGTGTAGCATCAGGACTTTAAATTATGTGAGTATTTAAATCATGTGAGTAGGCAATCAGAAAAAACAAAGACTGTTATTCAGAAAGACTACAGAGCAAGCAGCATGTAAAAAAAAAAAGCATTTCTTATTGATTCTTGCATAATTTAACTGCTTTCAGAATTTGAATAATAATTTTGCACCTTTACATACCAAATTCCCCTCAGTTGACCACTCACAAATATTAATAATAATTAATAATAAAAATGAGTAATAATGAATAGTAATAATAATTTTATTTCCTTTGGACTTCAGGGTTTAAAGTTTGAGGCAGGGCCTTACAGGTGGCTCGTTATCACAGCGGGTAGAAAAGTAATATGAAGAAAATATTTTTGAGATAAATGGGAATAGACTTAAAAAGGCTGGAGTCTATTATTGATGTTTTAAATCTTTTTCCTTTTGATTAGAAAGATCTACTGGGTATATTAGCATTGAAGCCACAAGTTCTGGATTTATCCAGGTGGTGTGGAAATCAGTATGTAGCCTTTCTNGATAAATGGGAATAGACTTAAAAAGGCTGGAGTCTATTATTGATGGAAATCAGTATGTAGCCTTTCTATTTCTGGGAAACAAAATTTTGGTATTGTATTTTTTTACTACTGCTAGCATATTTATCAACACATTCAATGGTGAACTAATTTTCAGCATTCGGGCACACTTGCACACTCAAGTCAGTTTTTTATCTGTGAACACTTCTCTTGAACACAAACCAGACTGCAGAAAGCTTTACCTAAGAATAAGATCCACTATTCATATCAGTAAGCCATTCCAAGTAATTTTAAATCCTAGGAGTGACTCACAGTCCAGTTGCCTTTCTTCCATAAGAAGTTACCTACTTTGAATCAGATGTTAGTCTTCTCGTCTGGCCCATACAGGTTTTATCAGAGCTGAACTGAATATGTATAAACTTGTAAATTTATAGAGCTTGTTAAGTGGGTATTTGGAATGTAGAAGCACAGATCAACTGTGGAAACATCCAGATTTATACTAAGATACCTACATGGAAGAAGTGAAGAGGGCGCTCTTGGAGAGATCATCAGAAAACACACTTAAGTTTGTACAAACAGGTTTCCTTCTCCCTTGCAGTGTCCTCATGAACATTCTTTATACTAAACGACTGGCAAGGAGTATTCACTACAGACAGATCAGCAGTAGCTTATATAATACTTTACAGCTGAATCCATCTGGCATGTAAGTGCTTGATACAGTGTTGGTAGCTGCTTACCAGATTTTTCTACCGTTCCACATAAATGCAGAGAAAGGGTTTTTCATGTCTACTAGACATAGACTGTCTTTGTAACTGAGACAGTGTTTGAGCAAACTTTCCCCATGCTACCTCTTCTCCCCTCACCCTCCTGCTTCTCAGTCACTTTCAGATGCTCTTGAACATTATCTCTGCTGTAAATGGATGGCAGATTGTTTGGGTGGTGATTAAATTAGGCAGGCACAGGTGGCATCACCTATTGTAAGTTTGTCAGTTTTTATGTCTACTGCAGCAGCTGCTCTTCTTTCTTGTTTAATAACTCAGCAAAGAGGAGAGGAAAAAGGATACTGAGCCCACAGGGCGAATTATATGAAAAAAGTCCCATTGGTTTCAGAGGGTCAGGATGTTACTCATTACATTACTCAGTGTCAGCTGTCTTTGTCCCCTGGTCTCTATGAGGAGCTTTTGGGATGAAAAGACTTTAAATCAGCAGTAGAGAAGAAATGCTCTACGGTGTTTGCTTTGCCTTTTAATTTAGATTTGGTTAATGACCTAGGAAAATTTACAGAGCTCTATTACACAGTGTGCTATTATAAAGAAGAAATAATCGCTTAGATATTGTACTGTCCAGTGGTTTGGAAGCAATAATCCTTAGATTTCAGCACAATTTTAGTTAACACAGAGATAAATTAGCTCCAGTTCTTACCCTAGTCTTAGTGCAGCATCATATAAATACACACTACATTATATTTATTATATTTTGGCCATATTAGTTTTTTTTAAATGGTCAGCATTCTAAGTTCATTTATTGCTGTTTATAAATATTATACTAGATACTACCAGACTGTAGAAAGTGTTTGAATATGTGTACTGTAAAATTTGTCACAGGAATGTAGTAAAGTCTCCTTCCACAGCAGGACTCTGACTACTCAGTAGTGTTCACATTCTTCATAGTTGTTTACCATAAAGCTTTTTCTTCTCTGGTCTTACTAAAATCATGCCATTTTCATATTAGATTACATTAGCAAATCACTAAGTTTTCAGATCTCTTTCTGCTTTCCAATAACAATAATGCAGTTGTCTACCTTTTGACCCTCACATACAGGATCTTCAGGAAGTTCTTCACCATGGGGGTGGTGAGACACTGGAGCAGGTTCCCCTGGTTGCCCCTCAGGTGGTTGAGGCCCCATTCCTGGAAATATTCAAGGTCAGGCTTGATGAGGCTCTGGGCACCCTGATCTACTGCAATATGTCCCTGCTCACTCTAGGGGGGGTTAGACTAGACAACCTTCAGAGGTCCCTTACAACTCAATGTATTTTATGATTCTAGGATTCACTGTACAAAAGAGGTAATGAACATCCTTTTTGAAATTCAGACCAAAGTTGCATATAATAGGATGAGTACAGCCCAGAAATATTATTAGTAAAATAACTTATTAATTAATTAGTGTAAAATTATTGGAAGACTTCTGAGAAACTTTTAACATTTTGAATAAGAGATGCAGCAAAATTGAAGAAGAACATACATGTCTCAGAACTCATCTGTTTCTGCCACTTAAACCAGCTGGATTAATAAAAGATGTGAACTATTTTTCTTAGTGCTTTTGGAATAAGGCTTTACCCAAGCAGCTAGATTGAGGCAATATGGAAAGGTCCAATTAAGATAAAATTTCAGAAGATTTGCTGCAAACAAAAAGAATAATTTGAAGGAACCTGCCAAGAAATCCAGAGAATGTATTTGCAATTAGACTCACAGCAATAATTGATCTAAGTAAACACACCAGTAGATGAAATACAAAGGGAGGCACACTCTTGTGTTTAGCACCAGATGGATTCCAGAATATATAAATTGGGAAAGACTTAAAGAATTAACCTGTCCCCACTGGAGTTGTGGTGGTTGTATTCATGAATGTGATGCGTACCTTTGACTAGTTCTGCAAGGGAATTTTGATGAACATCATGGCTAAGAGTGATTACAATTAGTTCATAGATTCTGGTTCCACATTCAAGCCTTCTACTGCACGAAATCCTCAGTTTCTGTTGTTTCCCTGTATATTGCTTATTCCCTCACTTGTTTTCCTCTCTGCTGACATCCATTCATTGCAATGGTTGTTAAGCTGTGATGCATCATCACAGAGATACATATTTAGTTTATATGATTTGGAAGCTAGGTATTTCAAAGTTCCTAGTGTTAACTAGGTTTGGTTCCCATATCCTCCCAAAAAGGACTACAGAGGTCATTTGGGGAAAAAACCTGGTGCAATTTTTCAAATTCCACTTTGATCCAATATCTTGCCTTGTTCATATCGATCAATAACTTCAGTCTGATGCCACCTTTTTCTTTTTTTTAACAGTCCTTTCTCTTGGTCATCTCATCAATACAAAATGTGAATGAGATTAGGCTTGACAGTAACTGCAATGTCATTTCATATATCTTCCTACCCTTGCACTGCTTTTTGGCATCGGCTCCAGCTGAGAATCTATCATTAGAGTTATGCTTACTAGACATGTATGTATTCATTGTCTTTTTCTATGCAGTGAATCCTTTGGAAGAGTTAGAATGCTTTTATCTTCTGAGTCTCTCTACCTTCAGACCTCATTAGAGCACTTTTAAAGATGTTCACTGTACTTAAAAGGAAGGAATTGTCCCTACAAAGAAAATAATTTCTGCCCAAGAATGTCTCTATTGAAGCACTAAGACAATGGAGTAAGTACATATCTTGTGAGAAAGGGTTTAGATAGAACTGTGACAGGAGCATCTCTGCTACAAACCAATTCCAGCAGGAAAAAACTGCAACTTTGACACAGTACTGCACCAATATACTTCTGTGGTAGCAGTGAGCTACATCTTAGTAGCTCAAAACCAGGCCAAATAACACTAGCTTTCTCTGTGCTTAGAAATGCAATGGAGCCAGAAAGAAAAATGTGAATGGTGACTATACAATTTATGGCACAGGTCAGTAATGCATATTCTGTTCTCTATGCAACCACTTAGAGCCTCTGGCATCTCAACAGCTCCCTAATGTTACCTCTTTTATTCCAAGAAATGTACAATATTAAGCACACATGACATAGACAGAACATGACAGACTGAGAGGAACTGAAGTCAGATGTTTTAGGTAGAAGAGATCCCTCTAGATTGATTTCTATTTCTGGGACTCTGAAATTGTGATCTTAATAAAAACTCACAAGGCTTGCATAAAATAGACGGCATATCTTACTTAAATTATGTACTTAATAATTTTACATAATTAAATTAGTGTTATCTCTCATTGGGCTAGTTATTATAATGCAAGGCCACATAGATGAACAAAAGGGAAATCCTTAGTCCCCAAATCAAAATCAGATAAGTACAGCGAGATGGAAACCAATGAAATCAATGGAAACAATGAACAGCTTTTAGGCATAATCTCTTCTGGAAAGAAGCTCTGTGGAAAAAGAACTAGGTATGTCCAGAGCACTTACATGGTGCCTGAAGTTGTACAGCAAGTCTGAGGTAGTGCTGAAAACTGAGCTCATGTGCCAAGAATATAAACCTCATACTTTTTCCAACAAATCTGTCTTTGTCTCACTGAAGCAGAAGTAATAGCCTCCTCAGTACTTTTAGAATCTGACTTCCTTCAGTTTCATAGTTTTTTCTTGTTTTTGTAACTGTCCAGTGACACCAGTTCATTAAACAAACAGGAACAGATGGAGATTCACATCAGCTCAGCCCAAAGTAACGAAGAAATTATTTCCAGAAACAGAGATTTAGCTAACCCCTTTCTGTCNCTGAAGCAGAAGTAATAGCCTCCTCAGTACTTTTAGAATCTGACTTCCTTCAGTTTCATACAGTTTTTTCTTGTTTTTGTAACTGTCCAGTGACACCAGTTCATTAAACGAACAGAAACAGATGGAGAATCACATCAGCTCAGCCCAAAGTAACACATTCAAGTAATGAAGAAATTATTTCCAGAAACAGATTTAGCTAACCCCTTTCTGTCCACCCCTGTCTGCAGAGTCAATACCAGCACATGCACCTGTAATATACTTGTTTCCATGATGAAAAAATTGAAAATTCAAGAGAAAAATCAAGCAAATGCATTACGTACTTGCTGTGAAATTACATTAAGAGTAAACCAAAATCTTTTTTCCACTACAATCCATCACATTTTTTCTTTTCCTTTATATGGATGGAATTAGGAAAGAAAAAAAATTATCAGGATGGATGGTAGTTCTGGCATAGAGCAAGAGCAGATCTGCAAGAGCACTAATATGCGAGAGCAAATCTCCAGCAGAGGGCTATAAAAGTCTTACTCAGGGGTTTCCTCTTGATAAGTTGTCTGCAATATAAAAGGAGCCAAAAAAAGTAGAACATTGAGCCATAGCATTAATTCACTTGCAGTGCTCTCAGGCTAAAAAGCACGGGATGATAATTTTCACACATACTCCCAGTATGAAAATGTATTATATAAGGAGGGACTCCATGGAAAACAGGAATAATCTTGTCAGATCTAAGATAGCCTGTTCATACTGTAACATTCCCAGGGAAACAGAGCTGGGGAAATCAATCTAAGCCATTTAAAATCAAAAATAATCTGTGAAAGCTGCTACAGGAGCTATTAACTCTTTCAGGTGGACTTTTTTGCTGGTTTAGCTTTCAAATCCTAAGTGCCTAGTCAACAGGCTAACAGCTTTTCACGTGAGAGACAGAAACAATTCCAGAAGGTTGTACATCCGGTGCACAGCTCTATGTCTAGAGACATCTTTATTGTTTCAAGGGGGACTTTATACCAGCTTGTTGGTTTAAATACTTTAGGCAAAAGAATTCCTATCCCATATGTCAGGTTAAATTCATACCCCTCATTTTTGCCATATCAGGTAGTACTGTTTCAAAATAGAGATGTATTTTCATTTTTCCTTCATTATTGAGTAAGCAAGCTTTGTGCTCTTTTCCCTTTGATGGCTCTCACTCTTTTTTTAGACTGTTCTACTGGTAGAAGAATTTTAAGTCTACAGCTCTGAAGAGGTTCCTGCCCATAACAAGAAAAGTAAGATGATGGAAAATAGTTCTGTACACAGTAATTAACCTTGCAATTGTCTCTCACTGGCAAAGCAAACCCTGTGGGCTTCTTACCCCATACCTAATTAAACAAACCATGAAAAAGAATGTTTTAAAGTACAAGTAACTTCAAATATACCCTACAAAGTAATCTTTTGGATCACCAAAAATGAAATGGATAAAAAGGAGGATGTAACAAAAGTGGTGATGCCCAACCGTTGGAATAGCGAATTTCTAGACATAGAATTTCTAGAATAGTGAGAGGAAAAATTCTAACATATTTTTAAGTTGAAATTTGGAAAACCTATGACCACACCACATGATTTCCTGCAATAACAGGTGATTTTAGCTTTTGAGCAGGGAGGCCTTTCAGGTCTGACATTCCAGCAGGTGACAGTAACAGAACCAAATGCCAGCCTCTGAGAAACTTCCGTGATGACTTCCTGTCAAAAGACAGGTATGCAGGTCATTGGACACCACTAAATCCAAAAGATACAGGATCTCTGTCAGGCTTGTGAGATTTTTTCAGCAACAAGTTCTTTGTTTTCTTAAAAAAAGATACTAGCTCTAAAAAAAAAATTCCCATCACAGATGTAAGCAGTGTTGCTAAGTAATATGAATAAAAAGTCTCTGGCTTTCAATCCTTCTTTTCTTCTGAGTTCCCTTTGTCTATCATATCTGCCAGTAAAGGATAAAAAATATCTTCGGATGCCACAGTATTTGGATATTATGACAGAACAGGTATTTGCTCAATTTGACTGTAATTACCTTCTCTGCTATGTATTAGGACCATGCTCTTGCACTGATTTAGGAAGGGGGCTAGACAGAAGCCATTCTCAGAAAATCATAGCAGTAAAGTAATGAGTTAAATTAAATCATCTGGTCCATTGCTTTGAAAGTGCGGGATTGGACATAGAATACTTTTAAGTCTTCTCTAGTCTGAAGCATCACCAAGGTTGACACATTTTTCCCAGGGCTTACAAAGATGAGCAAATTAGCTCAGCTTTACCAGTTACTAGGATAGGTGAGCCACAGTGACTGCCCATGTGTGTTCTATTAGTCAAACCATCACACACTAAGTCAATTTAGTTTTAGGCCAATTATATCAGATAAGTTACGAGCTAAAAACATGCACAGACAGTTAAGATGCCTCAAGTGAAGTGCAATACTTTGACAAGTGATTCAAGCCCTTTCAAGACTCCTCTGAGTAACTCTGACAGCTGGATATTCCTGATGGTCTTTTATTTACTTACATTTATTTGTTTTGTGAGGAGAGCAGAGCAGAGCAGAGCAAAACCAAAACATGGGCAGCCTTAAATGTAATTCTTTTCTGCTGAAGTATTCAAGGTCACAAACATTTCTCAAATTATTTTTAGAAAATATTGTTAATTTTTAACAATGTCAGTATTACTTTTACTGAATATTAGTTCCCAAGGTTATCACATTTTTGTCAGAAAGTTTTCATTTACTTGACCTGAAAATTCCATAAAGAATTACATTTCAATAACATCTTAATGAAAAATATTGAGTAGCTACAGAGAAAAAAAGATCTGGAAAATGCATTTTTTTCTAGGTTTTCCTCTACTCTCTCAGAAGATGGCAGTTCATCACAACAAAAAAAAAAAGAAAAAAAAAAAAGATAATGTCACTAGGAAATTATTAGATTCCTCCTGAGGGAAAATCTTAACTATTTTCAAATGAATACGACAAAACAAGAATAAATGGATGGGAAAAAGAGTAGAAGTTCCATATTAAAAAGTTCTTGAAGAATCTGCAAGTATTGAAAGCTGGGAGTCTATATGATGACACAGACAGTGTCAAACATCAGGGCAAAGTATGGGGGGAGGATGAACATCCTCAACCTGCTGGCTCTACTTTTTTTTAATGCTTGCCATTTGCCTTTTTTGCCACAAGGACACACTGCTGGGTCATGGTCAACTTTTTTGTCACTAAGATTTCCAGGTCCTTCTCCTCAAATCTGCTTTTCTTGAGGTCAGCCTCTAACCTTTATCAGTGTAGGGGACCCTACACTTGCCTTTGTTGAACTTTATTAGGTTAATCTATATCCAAGACTCCAGGCTGTCCAGGTCTCACTAAATGGCAGCACAGCTTTGTGGTGTAGCAGCCACTCCTCACAGTTTTATGTCATCAGCAAATCTGCTGATATGCTATGTCTTCTCATCAAGGTTATTGATGAAAATAATGAGCCAGACTGGACCTAGTACTGACACCAGGGGAGTATTGCTAGTTACATACCTCCAACTGGTATAGACATTCTCTAACAATATTTCAACTGGACCCAGTACTGACACCAGGGGAATACTGCTAGTTACAGACCTCCAACTGGTCTCTGTGCCACTAATCACAGCCTTCTAAACTCTGCCATTCAAGAAATTTTTAGTCTATCCTACTGTGGACTCATCTCTCCCACACTTCCAAAGATTGAAGTATGTAGGATGAAGGTACTGAGAGAGACAGTGTCAAAAAAATTCCTAAAGGCTGTTCTGTTTTGCTGGGTCTTTTTTTTGTTTTGTTTTGTTTTGTTTTTTTTGTTTATATAAGCTCTCTGCTGTTCCCATAACATCATAAAAATATCATTCCAATAAGTACTGAAGATGAAGCTCAGCAGAAACAGGATATAAGCCAGGACCTGTGTGCAGTTTTTGGAGGATGGAAGTGTGTAACAAAGCATCATAGGGTATATGCAATGTTTTTCACTTTTTTAAACAGCAAAAGTCATCAAGTGTGCTAATACCCCATCAATGATACCAATATCAGGAGGTAAAAAAAAGGAATTAAGATTATTCAAATAGTGAATTCTTGTTCTATGTACAAATCCAAAGATTATTTTACTACCCTTCCCCCTTGTTAATTTAAAATATTTGCTACAAAATTTTCCCAAAATAGAGACATTCTCTAACAATATTTCATTTACTGGTAATTTTGGCATGAAATCATTGAGCGTTTCAAAGGAAGAACGCAGATGGAATGGGTCTACAGGAAGGAGCTTCCTGGCATCTGGAAAATAAAATATTAATTGAATGCAAGTCATAGGCTACAATAATTTACTTCATTCAAATCCTTCCCACTGTGCTGGGAAATTTTATCCCCATGACTGCCCATCAGCTCTTACTAGAGTACACTAAAACTTGGTTTCAGAATTTCATTGTTATTTCATTTCTTTTGATGTCTCAGCACCATCTAACTAGTCTAAAATGATAAGCATATACTCCAATAAAAATACATCACTCATGCCTCACCAGATGTTTCATGAAGCCCTCAGAGAAGGCAGGTGTGAATTAATCCCTCTGTTGGTCTCATCCTCTCTGTAAAGCTGCAAATGACTGTTTCATCACACCAAGCATGAGATTATTTTTCTCCTCCAGTAGTATTTTTTTGCTTGAGATGAGCTGTTTGATGCTAAATATCTTTGCTAACAATAAACAAAAAACCCAAAGCAACTCTTTCCTGAATCTAAATATTTTCTTTAGCTGCAACATAGGGCAATAAGTTTTACATTTTAATGATGCCTCATATGAAATGTTCTTTTCACTAACCCCAAACTTGTCACCTTTGAAATTCATTGGTTAGCTCGTTGTTACTGTACTATGAAACTGGTTAATCACCTTTCCCCTGTCACAAACATTGTGATTAAGTCCTTAATTTCTGAATCGCTTGCAAAGGCAGCTAGTTTCATTTTAAAACTTCCTTTTGGTATGAACACAATAGTTTTTCATTTCCATGTCATAGGTGCTTTCTAATCCACTGGCATTTTTGCAAGAGTGGCTAGGAGTGTTTCTAGTAGCTCAGTAGAAGCTGGGACACTTGATCCATATAATGCGTTACCACTATATCATATTATTTTCTGTCCTGCTTTTAATGTATTTGACATCTCTGTACACTCTTCAGGACAATATTAATTGAATAATGAACTGCTTCTGCAGGTGTTGAGAGATATTTCTTGAATTAATGCTGTTAATTTCATGAGGTGTCCTGTCAGTATTCCTCCTGTCAGTGTTATCCTCAAACTTCATTTCATATTGGGAAATAGAGACAGGAGAAGATAATTCTTGATTTGTTTAGTATGTAATTACTGTGAGTAGTTCCTTTCCTCATCTTTGTGTTTGTGCTTCACCCTAATTTCTAAGTCATCTTGTAGGAAAAATTTTTTTTTGAGGCTATATGGCACAGTGACATTTATTTCAAAGAATATATATTCTTCTGTTCCATCTGTTTTTTTGATATGATAAATACATGTCACTTATTTCAGCTTTTATTCTTAGCCCACAGTGCTTTCTAAGCAGCTTATTCATATTTTCTATGAGGAATTTCTTTTATTCTCATTTTTCTAACTTTAATAGCTATTTTATTAGCAGTCAATTTGCTACACAGACACAAATAAACACACATGGTGGAACATCAGATTCAATAATCAAAGAAAAACAGAGGAGTTTTATATAATCCAAGTTGTATAATAAGCAGTGATGATTGCCCAGTGTGCTGCCTTCCCTGGAGATCTGTCAAATCAGTTACATGTTCAAGATATGACAAGTAAATGCTACATACTCATCAGTACCAACTCAAAAGGCCTGATCTGATGGCCAGTGGAATCAATATGAAGAAACTCATTAATTTCAGAGCATATTGCATTGTTCAATCCAATTAAAATACATTTTAAGCTCATTTAGACTGGAAGCTTATTAATAAACTGAAACAAATGCCTGAACNCTTTATAAGCCTAGAAGTACTGCACACTATCAACAGGACAGAAACCAAGATGAGCTTATTGACTCCATGTAAGGAAAACTGAGGTGCACAAGTCCATGGGACCTGAAGAGATTCATCCATGGTCCTGACGATACTGGCAGATGAAGCTATGATGCCATCTTAGNCCTCTGAGGTAGTGAAAGCCAGCAAGAATAACAGGATGTATTTTAGAGACTGAACTTTTGATTCTATAAATAGATTTCTCAGTCAATGCTATAGTCCAAGAGTTACACAAGAGAGCTTTACCTAGGTCAGGACAGAAAGCATCATAAATTTTCTACACTAATAGAAAGAATAAACACTCAGAAAAAAAAAAAAGTTCAGTGTTGGTGCACAAGCAGAGAAGGAATCCCCAGTCTACTGCATCTAAAATACTCAATTTATCTCCACTGCTGTGTTAAATGAGACCGAGTTTGCATTTGTTCTGAGGTCTGATCTGGTTGACTCACTCAAAACACAGGTGATTCAACTGTTTAACCACAGATTATTAAATCAGCAAACACTCATTTTTCAGCTGAGCACTTGAGATAACTGANCAATATCCTTTTCTCTAAATTTAAGAGATGCAGATTTGATGGATTGCCCATTGAGTGGACAAGAACTGGCTGGACTTGAAGAGTTGTGGTCCATGGCTTAATGTCTAAGTGGCGATCAGTGATGAGTGCTGTTCATAATTCATAATTCATAATCATCTAGNAAGACCTTGAGATCTTATTGTAAAAAATTTCTAATAAATCTTTTGAATTCCCCACAACTAGAAACTCTGACTCAGCAGTCTTCTTCCAGGTGTATTTCACTACAGCCTTAATGCACTGTTGGACTGTACAGCATCATAGCTACAAGAAAGTGATGAATATTTTGAAAGGAGCACCTTCTAGTCTGCCCTTTCTCTTCAAGATAGAATACGATGAAAACAATTTGTCATGTTAGGAAAAAAAGAACATTAGAGTTCTTTAGCTTTTTNTGCTGTTTAAGATCTTTGTTGGCAATATGTACAGAAAGATCCAATCTATCCTCAGCAAGTTTACCAACACTGCCAAGCTGTATGGTATGGACAACATGCTGGAGGAAAGGGCTGTCATCCCAAGGGATTTTGACAGGATTGAGTGGTGGGCTCTTGCAAATCTCATGAAGTTCAACTAGGCCAAGTGCAAGATCCTGCCAGGGCAATTCCTAGTACAAATANTTTTATACCTCATAGCAAACAGAAACAAATAGTATGCAGCACCATTTTTGCCATCCCTCCGAGGAACAGATCAATAATAAAAATTTGCTTCATGAATAACTATGGCTGTAATTTATTTGGATATTAAATCCGTATTGCACTCAGGCAATGGCACTTCTTATGGACAGGATACAAACTTGGTTAGGCAATCTGAGTCTGATCACAGGTAATTTCATGTTCATAAACTGTCATATAAGCCATACTTCATCTAATATTTCTTCTGCACTGAATGTAAAAGGAAAGTAGATTAGCAAGAATTTGGACCAATTTTCTCTGAGGTGAACAGCAGAGGCCTAAGGCTTCTAGAAAACAGAAATTCAATAACTTAGTCCTTAGTTTTGTCCTGACATACTTTTGTAATTTTTCCACCCTTTAACTCCCCTTTATCTGCCACTTTTTTTCTGTGGTCATTTATTTATAATCTCTACTATTCTCAAAAGTATTATCAGCCTCCTGACAATCAACATATTACACAGATTTTTATAAGCTAAAAAAATTCCACACTTTATAAGCCTAGAAGTACTGCACACTATCAACAGGACAGAAACCAAGATGAGCTTATTGACTCCATGTAAGGAAAACTGAGGTGCACAAGTCCATGGGACCTGAAGAGATTCATCCATGGTCCTGACGATACTGGCAGATGAAGCTATGATGCCATCTTAGTTGAAAAGTCATGGCATTTTGGTGAAGTTCCTGTTAACTGGAAACGGGGAAATGTAACAGGAAAAGGGGAAACATAACTGGAAAAGTGGAAATTTAACAATAAAGAAAACTGGGAGAACTACCACCCTGTTACTCTCACATCTTCGCCTTACCAGATCATGGTGCAAATCCTCATGGAAACTATACTAAGGTACATGGAAAACAAGGAAGTGATTTGTGATCAAAGTGATTTGTGAAGCAAACATGGCTTCACTAAGGGCAAACTGTGCCTGACAAACCTGTGGCCTTCTGCAATGGCATTACAGCACTGGTGGATAAGGGAAGAGTAACTAACATGATTTACCTGGGATTGTGCAAAGCATTTGACACTATCACACACAATATCCTTTTCTCTAAATTTAAGAGATGCAGATTTGATGGATTGCCCATTGAGTGGACAAGAACTGGCTGGACTTGAAGAGTTGTGGTCCATGGCGTATAGTCCAAGTGGCGAT